>LPNX010856862.1:734717-776348 GCA_001517045.1 Pseudotsuga menziesii
GTTGCTGCTCTGCAAGGCCATGCCACGCCACTTATCGCCAATGCCATGCCACGCTGGGGTTTTAAATGTTTAAATCGGAGGTTTATTTGCTTATTCTCCCACCGTTGCAGAAAGACAATCGGCTTTAATTTCGATATTCTCTTCCGATGCATTTGCCTTAGTCGGCTGATTGTTTGGTTTCGCGTCGAAACATTTTGTTCTTTCATTCTCCACCATTGCGCCTCCTCAACGAGCTAACCATATGCCATATATGTTTTGCTTGCTGCGGAGCCCGTAGTCTTTCTGTCTTCTGCTGTTGCAGCTGTGAATAGGGCTATTCTTCCGCTCGCCGATATGTTTGTTTGCTGCAGAGCCCGTAGTCTTTCCGTCTTCCACCATTGCGGATGAGAAAGTCACTATCCTTCCGTCGTTTAGTTGTTTCTCCTCCGATGAAGAGTTTTCCCATTGTCGCCGCGGAGCCCGTAGTCTTTCCATCTTCCGCTGTTGCAGATGAGAAAGACACTATCCTTCCACTGTTGCGGATGAGAAAGTCACTAGCCTTCCGTTGTTTAGTCGTTTCTCCTCTGATGAAGAGTTTTCCCATTGTTGCCGTGGAGCCCGTAGTCTTTCTGGCTTCCGCTGTTGCGGATGAGAAAGACATTACCCTTCCGCCTGCTCCGTTTCAGATTCTGTATAGTGTGATCAAACTATTCTTTTAAAGCTCTGTTTTATATGTGAATCGCTATATAGATGTAACACTGTGTTTCAATGAGACTTCGTATGTTAAGCTCCATGGTATAGAATAATGCTGAGTTTCAATATAATGCTGTATGTGTTTCGATGTGTAACATTTGACTGTGTATGATGTTGATGTATAACATGATAACTCTATGCTGATAACATATGTAACATTTGTAACATTTGATCGTTTTCATCCTTCTGTTCTATTTATTTGAATGTATAACACAATCCTCTGTTGTAGTGAACTGTGTAATCATCCTTTTCAATATGCGGGTATTGTGTGCAACATTTAGAGCTGTGACATTATTCTCATCTTGCTGTGGCTTTGCCTGTGAGTGAAACATTCAAAGTTTGGCATATGGCAACATTCAGACTGTGTAACAAAACTGGCTAATAGAAAGGTTAATCCTTCTCTATTCTAGTTGCAACAACTCCTTGTCTCTCTTTAGATATGGTGGAAACAAATCCTTATCTCCCTTCACATATGATGTAAGGAGTGTGGTAAAACCCTCATTTTCTATTGGTTATGGATGGCAAGATTCTCGTTAATATTCCACCAATGATGGCTCCAAGAGACTCTATTTTACCCCTTCGAAGGATATGGTGTTACTTATTTTGTGATTTAGCGATGGTGGTGTGCTTTTTGCAAATCTACAACTCCTTTCGGTGGACGTCCTTTTGGAAGTGTTAGATAATAGCAGTTTGGTGAATTTGTGAAGGCCTATAGAAGGCTCCTTTCTAGTTACAGTAAGAAATGTTTGATATTTTTTTCGGTATAGTTTTCTATTTGATCCTCAATGTAGAGTCGTGCACCCGATTTTAGGGGTTTAAATGATTTCTCTCACACCAAACATGCTCTGCAAGCTATGATTATCTATGCATTTCATATTGTAGGTTTATGTAGCTCAACATAGAACTTTGGTGCCCTGCAATATGAATGTAATGGGCGTATGTGTGCCCTTCTTTCTCTTTGACCAGTGTTTTTATTGTTCTTATGCATATGTAAGGTTGTTAACCCTCTCGACAATGTGTTATGTTTCTTTTAATATAATGGATCTTGTTTTCCAGGAAAAATAAACTTCTTTCATCTTAAAAACTCAGAATAATTATTTAAGACGTTACTCAACAACATGACGAGATATTGTTACAAATTTAAATAAATAATAATAATATTATATCAATCAAATATAAATTTTTATGCAAAATTTTAATAAAAAAATATTATTTAATACAAAAGAATTAATACATAACTTACAGTTAAATCATAAAATGTTTATATCTCTAGAAATTTGATTCTTCCATATAAATCTATGGATCTATTTTGATTAAACTTAGAAAAGACTTACACTTTGAACATGAGAAGAAATAGACTATATTTTAATTAATTATCATAATGTTAATAACAATAAACTAACCTAAACGAGACTGTAGATTTTTTTGAGTATTTCTTTTTTTATAAATATTCATTATGTAAGAGATTTGGAGGTAACATAAACCTATATCAATGTATCAATGTTAATATTTAATATTTCCATTATTCTATGGATCTATTAATAGTTATTTCCCTTCATTAATTGAAATCAATGATATCAACATAATCAATATAAAATTTAGATTTTGATATAGTTTAATTTCTAAAACGATAGATTATGCTTTTGTTAATGGAAATTAACCTCATTACACTTACTTAAAATATTTTACATTATTATATATGTTTATATTTTATAAAATAAACTCATCAAATATTCACAATATTTTATAATTATTTGAAAAAATAAGCTTTTAAATTTTCTATAATTCAATCAAAAATTAAAACCATATTTTATAATTATTTTATTTAAGAAAATTTTATGTATGCTTATTTCGATTTTTTATTAAATTTTCTAATTTAATGATGATGATGGTGATGGTAATGATAGTTATTAATGACCACTAAGATCAACTTTGGTCTATAAGACCTTAAAAAGGAAAAGAATCATGTTGTAGTTTGGGTGTATCCAAGACATTTTATAAAGAAGTGATTTCCATATTCAACCATGTTTGTGTCACAATACTAGCATATTTTTTCATCCTACAATGTTTTAGGAAATGTTCAACGCCTTATTTAATTGACAAAAAGAAGAAAAAGTCCATGTCAATTTTCTTCTTTATGTCAATTAAATAGGGAGACACTTTTGATCTTCTAGATTAGGGTTGGTCACCTTCTTATAATATCTTCATTTTATCTTATCCTATAACTCTTTATTACACAACATATTTTCCTTAAATTTCAATATAATATTTCTTTTAATATTGTTTCTATTCCATAAAGTGACATCTTCCTTGACTTCCCAATGGTTTAGCTGAGACCTGAAATATTGATGCCAACCCTGCTTAAGTCGTATGTCATTTTGACTAGAGTATGTAGAAATCATAGGAAGCCTCTTGTATCCCATATTTCTTATCTTGTTCATGTACATTAGGTACTTAGTCATAGGAATCTTATCAATCTAAGAGAGATTCACTTATATGAGAGGGATAGGATACAGTGTATTTCCTTTACTTTTGAGATTATATGTTATGAAGTGGTTTTGGATTTTCTCTATCATTCTTCAAGATTCTTGAGAGATGTTGCAACCCCAAACTTCATAATCATATAAGATAACAAGAGTGACAAGAGGCTCAATTTTTTTTTTCATCATATCTAGAAGCCAAACATATGTGTATTTACAACTATATTCAAGTCCATAATAAGATTTCCATTCTCCATTAAACATTTTATCAATGTTATAGTTCCAATTAAGCTTGTGAATAATTTCAATTGGAAATATTTATATGAATCTAGTTTGTCTAAGATGTTGTTGCCATACATGAAATTATCATAAGTGATCTTTTGGGATTTTATTATCACAACTTTGTATTGTTAGTGTTAACATTCATACCATACTTATAGCATATATATAAACAACATATATATGTCTTCCTATTTAATGGACATAAAGAAGAAAAATTCCATGCCAATTTTCTCCTTTATGTCAATTAAATAGGGAGACACTTTTGTTATTCTAGATTAGGGTTGATCACAATCTTATAATATCTTAATTTTATCTTAGGATATAATGCTTTATCACACCCCATATTTTCCTTAAATTTTGATATCATATTGCTTTTAATATTATTGCTATTCCACAAAGTGACCTCTTCCTTGACACCCTAATGTTTAGCCAAGACTTGGAATTTTGATGCCAGCCATGCTCAAGTTGTAGGTTGTTTTTACTAGAGTATGTAGAAATCATAGGAAGCCTCTTGTATCCCATATTGTTTATCTTACTCATGTACATTAGGTACCTAGACATAGGCATGTTATCAATGGAGGAGAGACTCCCTTCTATTAGGAGGATAGGATAAGGTGTATTTCCTTTACTTTTGAGATTATATGTTATGAAGTGATTTTGTATTTTCTCTATTATTCTCCAAGATTCTCAAGATATGTTGCAACCTAAAAATTCACAATCATGTAAGATAACAAGAGTGAGAAGAGACTCAAAGAGGATTTTCATCATATCTAGAAGCCAAGCATATGTGTATTTATAGCTATTTTCAAGTCCATAATAATCTTTCCATTATCCATGAATAATTTTATTAATGCTATAGTTCCAATTAAGCTTGTGATGAATTTCAATTTGGAGACATTTATATGAATGGACTTCCTCTAAGATGTTGTTTTCATACATGAAATTATCATAAGTGATATTTTGGGATTTATTATCCGAACCTTTGTATTGTTAGTGTTTTCATACCATACTGGAGCATATTTTTTTTAGATTTTTTAGTTTATTTACAAGATCATAAGAACTCCTAGCTATAAGAGTAATATCTTGAGAATAGAGAAGAATCATAATGACTATACTAGCCAAAGTTGTTTCAACACAACCTGCTTCTTCCAAACAACCCTTTATACTAACAATTTAAATACCAAAAATGGTAGGGGAGAAGGGGAATCCTTCCTTTTCTCCTATATTACAATTAATTTCTTCTAACTAACCCAAAAAGTTCCTAAACTTGGGAATATTCTTCTCATATAACCTTATTGCAGTAGCTCTCAACTCTAAAGGGACTTTTAGCTCTTGTAACCTATTTGAAAGGCTATTTATAGGTATTGTATCAAATACTTTTCATATGTGAAAAAAACAACAAAAAATATTTGTTTAATATTGCAACACTCCTAATCAATGACCATGAGATTAAGAATGTGGTTCACCCTTGAATGATGGCCGTGAAATCCTACCTCACCTTTAATTTTTTTTGTTCCTTTCTAACTATATGTTGATGTTTGCTCCTAGAAAAGGTCCATATAATTTGGATAAAATAGGGCTAATCACAATTATCCTATAATTAGATAGTGTTAAAAATAGGAATAACAAAGATTTTGAAATCTTTTAGCAAAATGATGTACACATTTTATTATTTCTATTGATTTTTTATAATTATATAATCAAAATTTTATTGTAATTCAACTTTACTTTACTTTAATGTGAATATATCACAACATGCTTTGTAATACGTTAAAATTAAACATTAAAACATTTTTCTGTCAAATTATGTGACTAAATGTGATTGAAGTATCTCGTTTTTATAATCAATCGCAAGGACTGTTTGAATAAATATTGGGTGTGGATGGTAAGTAATATTTACAGGAAAATCAATCTTTGGTGCAATAAATGGATATCCGAGGGTGGTAGATTGGTCATGATCAAATTTGTGCAAGAGGCAATTCTGGTTTATTGGGATTCTATTGTGTATACTCTGACAGGTACAATGGAACCCATAAGGAAGACACATCTTAACATCCTTTGGAGAGGTAATGAGACTCAGTTTGTATACCCTTGGATTGCTTGGAGAAAATTAACTCTACCTAAGGAGTATAGGGGGTGGGTGTTTAAATATTATCCTCCCTTTTCTAGAGCATTAGCAGTGAAAGCTATTTGGAGATTGATTACTAGGGAAGGGCTTTGTATTAAGGTTATTCAACAAAAATATATTCACCCCCTCACAATTGATCAATCGATTAAATGCAGGGATAACAGTTCAAGGAATGTCTCCATAATCTGTAAGGAAATGATCATTGCTTATGATATCATAGGAGATTGGTTGGTGTGGAGTGTGGGAAATGGTAAAATTATCCTTGTTGGGAAGGAACCTCGGCCTGGATATTCTAAATCCTACTATTTTCCCGGTGATATGGTGAAATTCCTTAATAGAAATGGAATTCATTATTTTTTTCAAGTGCAGGATCCCATAACTCTTCTCACACTAGAAAACATTGGCAATCAATTGAAGATCTGGGCCTTGCATGTGATCATTTGAACCTTTAGGATAGATATATATTAGACATTTCTCATTGTCATATTTTCCTCACTGATTTTGAGAATCAACTAATCTTGACTAAAAATGTGGTTGGAGGAAATTACTTCCATAAACTTAGATATTTAACTGTCATAGAAGAATAAGCCATTTCGGAGCCACAATGGCGGCATCTATCGATGAATTGTTTGTTGAAGACCAAATTATTTTATTGGTGTAATTTGAGTGGGAAAATCCCAGTGTGGGATAAACTGAACTCTTCCCTTGGAATAGGACCAAGTTGATGCCCTCTTTGCTATGAATAAGGTAAATCCATTCCAAGTTTGTTTATTCATTGCAAGTATATGAAAGAAAAACGGTGTTCTGTTGATCACTATTATAGAAGTAGTTTATATGGCAAGGAAACATCTTGAATGAAGCATTTCAAACCCTCTAACATAATAGCACCAATTCATATTTTAGAGAAGTACCATTCATTATAGCTTGGGAGGTATGTCTAATTTGCAATCATCTTATATTCCAACATAAAATTATTGCTCGAGTCAGTGATGCAAGCGAGCATGTCTATTCTTGATACTTTGCCGCGGAATTTCGGACAGAATTGTTAGAGAAGAGAGGATTGGCAAAGACATTGGTTGGTGCTATTTTGATGTCACTTCCTTGAATGGAGAATGCGGTGTTGATGGTGTCCTGCATTTGACTCAAAAAAGATGGTACAAATTTCCAACTGGAATTGTCTAGAAAACTGATAATCTGGAAGAGATGAGAAATCTCAAGTATATCATCACTTTAAATCTATCTAAAGGAGTCTGGAAGCTACAGCTTTTTGGATATTCTCAATTTGTGATTGATTGGTTCAGAATCAAGAAGACTCCCAAAAACATCATCCTCAAACTTATATTTTAAAATATTTTTAGATATATAAGATTATTTTAGATTTATCATTCACCCATGTATATAGGGAAAAAACACGGTAGCTAATTCCCTATCCAAAGTGGGTATTTCATATGATGATAACAGGTAGAGAATTTGGTCCATATATAATGGAAAGAGTCTGTGTATGCTATTGTAGATATCCCTACCTAAGTCATTTTTTTTTTGGGTTCGTCGGAACATTTGAAGCATATTTTTTATTATACTCTTTAAGAATTCTTTAGACTACTCTTTGTTTTGATTGAAATTTTAAATGATCTTTTATTGAAGTCTTATTTTGTAATGACTTGCTACAACCTATTTTGTACACTGTCTTTCATTTAATGAATGAATTACTGTTTTTTTCCATGAAAAAATGATTACAACGGCATTTCTAGGGATACAAGTTCAATGTTAGTGTGTCCATTCTTTAAACTTATTTAAACAATGTGTAGCCATAACTTTGATGAAGAACAACCTGTTTCTCGGTTGAAACGATGGATTATCGCTTCTTGTAGATATTTCAATTCAAGTTAAGATTAAATTTTTAGTTGTATTAAATGTTCCTTCTGTTCTTTAAAGTGAATTGTAAAATTTTGAGCTCGATGATAATTCTTCTTTAAATTGTTTTCATTTATCGTTAATAACAAGGAATTTGAAGAATATAGTGGAAACAACAATTTCTGAAGGCATTTTGTTTTTTTAGTTTTCAAGGATTAGTTAATATATGTAGTCGTATAACAAGCATTTTTCTTCGAAGAAGGTAGTCAAACAATCTAAATGTGAAATTGTTGCTTGAGAACCGACAGAGTGTCTCGACCTTACTTGAAAGAACTATCAATATATTATTTTTAATATCTTTTTCCATGGTAATAAGATAAATGTTTTATGATTTTCACTCACTTATTATGTTTCCTTCTTTGATCATCCGGTTTATTTATTCTCCCAGCCTGTGTTAATATAGCCATCCAGCCAGCCGCCAGCCCACCGTGTGTTTCTTTTCCTAGTCAGCCCGGTTTGATTATCCCAGCAACCATCCATGTTCGTAAAGCCAAAAAGTCGCTTAGCTCTTTAAAGTTTTCTCTCCAGTTCGCTTCCAGCCAAAATTTTGTTGAAATTGTTGGAATTCTAGTGTTAGGTTGTTGGACTTCGCTAATTACGATGTTCAAAAGTAATTTACAGTATTCAATCCATTTTTTTTTATCAAAATTACAATTTGAATAATTAAAATCATGATTTCAATGAAAATATGGAGATTTCTGAAAAAAAAGTAACAAGAAAAAAAATCCTTCAAATGTTTTACCTTACTGCCACCCATGGTTGGATTTTCTCATCCTTGAGCATTGTTCAAGTCAAATAAAAGGAAAATTACTGGGAAAAAAAACGAAAACATTGTCTCAAAAGGCTAGATTTTTTTATAAACAATCATTTTGATGTTTGAAATTTTGTTGAAAAACTCACTGAAGGATATTTATTAAAAGGTTGGTATTTGAGGAGTTGGGAGTAGGATCATGTTTCCTAGGGCCTAGTAGGTAAGAAGAATTAGTGTTTGAAAATTGGGGATGCAACTAGTTAGCAGTTACGAACTTGCCTAATTGGTGATGATGTTACAGTGTTAGGTGAATCCATTAATTGTCCATTCAATTCTAGACTTCAATGATTAATCATGACAGATTATTCCCCTACCTAAATCCTCAAGGGGATAACAATTGGAAATACATGACCTGCAAGCACGTCATTACCACTATAGTGTGCACTTTTTTTCTCTCATTTGTTTGTTGTGAAATCCTATAGGGGAATTGAAACATGTAGGAATCCAAGCACCACCGCATTTGTTTGTTGTAGAAGCCTATAAGAAGAATTACTACCAATTGTGATAATATATTCAGAAAATGTGACTTAAAGGATTATAATGTATCTATTGTAATTTTTAATTTGTATTTACATAATAATTATGAATAATACTATCTTATAAAAATATTTTGTTATATAGTTTCTAAAGTTGTATGAACAAGAATTTTCAATACATGTCTCTAGAAGAAGGAGCAAAGGATTTTACCATAAAATTTGCTAAACTTAGCAAAGCTACAGACATTACGATGTTAAAAGGTCAGAATGGCATATTAAACCTCCAAAAAAAAGTACGAAGTTCCTATGCTAGAGGTCATGTAAGCTCTAAGAGGAAAATATTGTCTAGGGATGGTGGACTAGAAGATTTCGAGGGAAAAATTTCGAAGATGAGAGCCCACGTTGGTGGCTTGACATATGTGTGACCCCTCAGCATTGACTTGAATGTATTCATTGATATTATTCTCGCATTTTAAGTAAATTGTGATTTTATCTTTCTATGAAAAAAATATTATATTTCCACTAGCCAAACTTTAATCTTTTAGAACAACCAAGTTCTAGTATTTCCCCATTATTTTATCCTTATTATTTTGGATACACTTCCTTGATTTGCTCGTGACTCATTCTTTTTTTCTTGAAATACACAATGAATATAAAATACATGAGATGTGCATTAATATCACTCTACTTTTTGGTTCTACAATCAACTCCTAACACTCTATTGGCTCTGATACACAAGAAAACAACTAGATCCCTATCATTTCCATCATATTTATTGTAACAAATGAGTTGTTAATATCCTCACATGACATTCTACTTTCCTCCATGCCACTTGAATTCCCCCTTCATCTTTTATCTTATTATGGAAAACTAGGTCCATGCATGTCACTTCACATTGCCTTGTGTATTGTTTCATCTCCCATTGGCATGGTGACTTCTATGTGCACTTTTCATGGAGTCTCATGTATGGTTTCAATCATGTTCTAACACACTCTGATTTTATTGCACAATATTTCGTGTGGTTTCATGGAAAGAATCTTTAGGAATGAAAAAATGTAGAGCTAATTTTACTTCAAACACCAATAGGTTTTGTTTACAAAACTTATAGATTTTTTTTTGGTCTATCTTATTCATTCTAAGCGAATATTTTAATACATGACAAGTACTTTTGAACTCATCCCCTATAAAATGAGAACATATTTGTACATAATTCCACTCATATTGAATTCATGGTGAATACCCAATGCATTTTGTCATATCATATTGATTCAACTTATAGATATCCATATAGTTTTCTAGTAGTGTTATCTATGATTTCTAGTATTCTATGGTTTTGATTGTGTGCTACTTAATTTAATGTATATAGAGAAAATTCCAATCTATAATTTCCCCATTTTGGTTACATATGGATCATTGTATTATCCATTCAATCCCTAAGGTTTTACAATAAAAGTTCATATGCTTTGGGTTAGATTTCGAAACAAGGCAATTAATTAATAGTGGCAAATATTATTTCCCAATGCTTGAAAATGCACTTTAGATAAGTTTATTTTTCATAAATAAATTTATATATAATAAAGGATTAAGGCTAATGGTCCATGACGGTGGATTAGGACATAAGGCTTGACCAAAATAAAGTTGGAAAAAGAACAAAAAAACGAGAAAACACCTAAAGATGGAAAGCAAAAAAAAAAAGGAAACATGATAAAGAAGTGAAAGATGGCATAAAATACGAAGGAAGAAAAAAAATACAAAGTCTGAAAGTATGATAAGAGCACAAAGAAAGATAAAGCAAGATAAATCAAGCAAAAAGAAGAAAGCAAGATAAAGTAGGATAAAGCAGTAAAGTAGGACAAAGTAGTAAAGGAAGAAAGAACAAAAGGAAAATATTGGAATGTAAGCAAAGGAATCAAGTCCTAATATTCCTCATGAGGGAACATTAATCTAGATCACTTGATAAACAAGAAATTCACTCCATAAAATAGGATGACCACACCACTCTACTATCATTTAACAATTTGTGTTTTGCATTTAGAGCATTTGTACTACTTTGACATGGGATATTTTCCCTCAGTACAAATTGAAAGATGTGCCCATACTATTAAGAGGATAATGGAATTGATTCAGATTTCATTTTTTGTATTGTAGGTTTTGAAGATTCATTTAGAAAGCTCAAAATCTAGGAGGGAGAAATATCTAGCCACAATTCAAGTCTTCTTATTCTTCTTCTTTCTCTCCATTCTATATCATTATGTGAAGTAATAAAGCTCCTATGTAATGATGAAGAATTTATGGAATCCCATATGAATTTAATTTCTGATTCTAAACAATTTTAATTAGTCTTGAATTTATTCCAATACAGAATTTGCATTTATGAAGTTATCCTGAATACCTTGTCTAGATTTGTATATAAATGATCTAGTTTTCAATAATCTTTCGTTAATGAACTTATCATCCATAAATTTGAATGATTTATATTATTGAATTAATTTAAAATCCTATTTAACATCATACATGTCTCACTTTGTAAATTTGAAATCATTTGAGGTCATGTGGGAAGCCCTCAACCAAGATTGGCTAAGTTTTCCTATAATTGCATTAGCTAAAATCTTACTCTCAAGCTATGTCAAACTTTATCTAAACCTATGATTTATAGATATCCCAATATCATGGATATATTTTGCATATGATATGGTTCCTAGGATCCTATAAGTAGAATTTATGCTCGTTGATGCTCCAAACTTAAATGGTCTTAGTGCTTTGTGCAAAGGAAACTTGAAAATTGTGCATCTTTTATGCTAACTATGAATGAATTCTTATCTGGTATGTCTCTGATGTATATTTTTAGAACACTAATTATCTGATTAATGATCCATTACCTAAGTTTTTATGAGTTTTATAATAACCTATCTTTGTTTCCGAAAATTCTAGTTAATCCCAATGCATTTCTAACACCTAGTCTTGAGTTTTCTTATTGATTCTCTGTGTTAGAGTTAATATATGATGAATTCCAATTTGGGGATATTAAAGTATTATTCGATCACTTTACTTTACTCCTATGTAAGTTAAACTCTCATTTGAAAATATGTTTGACATTACATTTTCAAGTTTTCCATCTTGAAGCTAGTCCCAGTTATTTAAGAAGACTATGAACAATATGAAGAAGAAGAAGTAGAGGTAATCTACATAGATGTAGGCCTACCTAGAGATGATGATGGTTATTTTTTTTATTACATATAAAAATAATATAGTATGCATGACCCATCGATGTTTGTAAGGGCTCTTACCTTGTCAGACGATGAAAAGGTGAATCCGATGGATGAGTCACTACAAAATGTTAATAAGAGTATACAACGGTTTATAAAGTTATTATCAACACCACTTGTAATGAATAAATTAGAAATACGCTTCCTTTATTTTTCAACAAAGATAGTTTCAATAAATTCCGGTGAAAAAGTAATATAGGAAAGGGTAAATCAACAATTGAAGATCAACCTTTGGAGGAACGTGAAGTGGGTAGAAATCATCCTATTTGTGGTAGCAATATAGAAAAATAAGCTACATCTACTTTCTTGAAGAATCAAGAGAAAAGAGAAAATCATACATCCACAATCATAGAGGAGATTCATGAACCACCTAATCCTGTAGATGATGAAGTAAAAGCACCTAGAGATAAAAGTAATAGCATGCACATAGATTTGCTCCAATCAAAGGAAGAAGTGAAGTAGAGTGAATCACAAGTTGTAGGTGTGAGTCTTACTATGGAATCCACTAAGGAAGAGAATTCTTGCACTAATCTACTTCAAGAAGAAGACGAGGAACCTTGTGAAACTAAATATCTAGTTGGCCATGATTAAGATGTTGGTCATGTGGGAGGAGAATTCACTTCTAGTTTCTTTGTTGGTGATTTCAAAAACATTGCAAAAGACGATGATGTTGTCAATGGAGGTGATACATATTTTGGATCAGATCCAAAAGAAGAACATAAATAATATTTATAGTGACCACTTTAGATTGATAATGAAGAAGAAGACAATCACAAGCCTATTTGGTGTGAACTAGAGAGTTTCCTGGAAGGGAAGGATGTTATAGTTCCCCGACATGAAGATGAAACACCAAGGTATGATGTAATTTCTGATTTTTGCAAAGATCACATTTCAATGAAACCCTCATAGTTACCCTCCACTTCATACCATGGGAGATATTTTAAAAATATTATAATGCTAACATGTATGTTGATAAAAAGATATGTGTTGTGGATCCATGCCACAAGCATAATTATCTTAGGTTGAAGCCATTGGAAGGGGGGAATTTAGTGGAGGAAAGTATTTGTGAGACGCATCATTTGAGTGGATCACGTAAGAAGTGTTGATATAATTGTAACTTCAGAATGTATTCACTTGTATTTCTTATGTATTGTACCCCGATGTTTATTTCGGGAAGTGTTTATAATGTAATTGAGTAATTTCATGCCCGGATGTTCTGATCGGGATTTTCTATAATGTAAACAAGTCATGTCAAGTCATTGTGGGTAACCCTTCTATTTGATAAAGGGTTAAATTCCGCGTAGTTGTTAGACTCACCTAGTGAAGTCGGCCATAATGAGTTATTTTCAAGTCAGGAATTAGTATAAATAGAGAGTGATCCTCTCTATTTATCACTCACTCACTCACACTCAGTTGTAGCGCATAGATGAGGGAGAAGAAGTTGTTGGGGCTAGAAAGAAAGAGGATACTGCTGTCGGGAGATCATCTTACTATTTTGGGTTTTTACTTTTGGTGTTGATTCTATCTCTCAGGAAGTTGTAGGGTTTTCTCCATTTATGGTTTCCCCGAGGAAAAACACTGTGTTCATTGTCTCTTGTGTTTTTTGTTGTGCTTGTTATTCTCTTAGTTAACGATCCTAATATAATGCTAGCTTAAATGTTAAAAATCTAACATGGTATCAGAGCTAACCTGAGGAGAAGACATTCTATAGCTGCAGAAACTAGGGCTTCCTACTTTTTAGATCCCTCTCCACATATTTTCAGTAAAGGAAAGTTGGGCTAACTCTCCTTCCTAGGGCACATCTCTCTATCGAAACAGAATCTCATTCTGAGCTTTTTCAGTTTTGGATCCAACACTGCTGTTGGAAATTAGGGCTTTCCACAAAAGTGGAATTTTTGAGTGAGCCCAAGCCTGGATTTATTTCCTCAAAATCAAAGTTTAGAGATCAATATCAAAGCATTTCGTTGGACAGAACTCTGGGAAAGTCAAACCCTAATCTACTCCTAAACCAGCACTAGAGAAATTTAGTTCTATATCCAGATCCAACATTTTGACCCGGTAATATCTAAATCTTTTGTATTTCCATTTGATTTTCTCAATTAAGATGTCTCATCATACCAATATTGATGAAAAGCTTAAGGGATCTTATAACTTCTGAGCCTAGAAGCATAGGATCTCCCTGGTCCTGGAAGAAAATGAGTTGGACTCCTACATCAATGAGGAGGTTCTAGTTCCAGAGGAAGATGAGGCTAAGGCCTTACATACGAAGAAGTTGGTTATGGCTAAGAGGATTATTGTTGATTCAATCAAGGATCACCTTATACCACAGATGTCCTCCCTCAAGACACCTAAAGCTATGTTTGATTCCCTAACCAAACTATTTGAAGGGAAGAACATAAACTGAAAGATCACTCTAAGGAACGAGTTGAAGAATGTAAAGATCCACAATGAGGAGACCATCCATTCATACTTTACAAGGGTCTCCTAGATCAAAGAACAACTTGAAGTAGTAGATGAAGAAGTGGAGAATGCATAAATTGTGATGACAACCTTGAACGATCTCCCTAGATCATGGGATTCTTTCATCCAAGGAATCTGTGCTAGGAAGAGGCTAATCAAGTTCAGTAGACTGTGGGAAGAATGCTCACAAGAAGAAGCTTGAATAGTAGCTTGAGAAGAAAAGATGGGAAGTGAAAATCATGCTCTCATAGTACATTCCAATAAATACAGAAGGGAAAATCATCATCACCAAGGTAAGCATTCTCATCAGAAAGATAATTTTGTGAAAAAGGATCCATCCAAACTCAAATGTTATACATGTGATGAAAGAGGAAACTTTTCTAGAAATTATCCCATGAATAAGAGTGGATATAAGAAGAAGAAGAACTCCAAAAGAAGACATCATGCTCACACTGTTGAGTATGATGATCCTCCCAGAAAGAGATTAAAACAAGAAAGTGAAGACTCTTCAAGTGATGAAGAATATGTTCTGATCTTCACTCTCACAGGAACTGTCACACATGGAAGAAAAGATTGGCTTATTGATAGTGGGGCTTCCAAACACATGACAGGATTCAAGAAATCCTTTGAGAAACTATCCGAACATAATTCACCCCATAAGGTGAAACTTGGGGATGACTACCAATATCCCATAAAAGGTAGCGGTGAATCCTCCTACAAGCTAGACTCTGGAAAGTTTATGAAAATGAAGGATGCTTGTTTGTACCAGGACTAAAGAAGAATCTTCTCTCCATATCGGCACTAGATGCAAAAGGCATGAGGGTTGCATTTGTAGATGGCCAAGTCCTCATGTATCCAAGAGGAAAGACCATTGACGATGCAATAGTAATTGGGGAACAAGAAGGAGGATTATACAAATTTAAGGGCCATCCAGAACAAGCTTTGGTCCATGACACAGTAGACCCAAATGAGCTTTGGCATAGAAGGCCTGCACATGTGCATTACAGAGCACTACCACTTCCAAGCAAAGCTGTTAAAGGAATTCTAGAAATATAGTCAAAACATGATGGAGTATGCAAAGGATGTGTGAAAGGAAAGAACACAAAGAAGACATTTCCAAGTAGCGAAAGAAAAGAAAAAGGAATCTTGGAAATCATTCACTTCAATGTATGCGGTCCAATGTCATCCAGTTCTTTAAGCGGGTATGTATACTATGTTTCTTTTATTGATGATTTTTCTAGGAACACATGGATATACTTTATGAAGAACAAAGATGAAGTTTTCATCAAGTTCAAGGAATTCAAAGCCTTGATTGAGAACCTCACAGAAAAAAAGATCAAGACCTTTTGATCAGATAATGGCATAGAATTCACATCAAATGAATTCAAATAGTTATGCAAAGATTCAAGGTTTAAGAGGGAGTTATACAGTCCATATAATCGACAACAGAATGGGGTTGCAGAAAGGAAGAATAGAATGATCATGGAAGCTGAAAGAGTAATGCTTCATGATCAAGATCTTCCCATGCATCTATGGGCAGAAGATAATAGAAGAATGGTGTATGTACATAACTATACTCCACACAGAGTACTCAAGAACAAGACACCTTAAGAAGTTTTTTCAGGAAAGAAACCAGAAGTCATCCATCTCAGAATATTTGATTGTCCAGTGTACATACACATTTCGAAAGAAAAGAGGACATAGTTATATCCTTCAGTAAAGAAGGGTATATTTGTGGGATACTTTGAAAGCTCGAAGGCTTATAGAATATACTTCCCAGGATTCAAGAAGATCAACATCAGCAGGGATGTAACATTTCACGAAGACTCAACTTACAATAAATCCAGAAAGAGACCTACTAAAGTAACTGAAGAAACAGAAGAACCTAGAATTCATTACACAACCATGAACAAAGAAATTCAAGAAGAAGACCAAGAACTAGAAGAACATGTAGATCTAGATCAGGAGAAGAATCCTCATTAGAGGAAACCTGCTTGGGTACGACAATATATCCAAGGTGTAGAAAGATATGGGGCTCCAAGAAAATCACAGAGAAACAAATAGGACCAGGTCCTTCTCTGGGTATCTAGATTTTCTATGTGACTTTATCAATAAAGAACCTTCCAACTATGAATAAGTGATAGAAAGGAAGGAATGGAAGGATGCTATGATCGAAGAGTATCAATCGATCATGAAGAATAATGTTTGAGATGTTGTCCTAAGACCAAAAGGGAATTATGTTGTAACTTCCAAATGGATCTACAATATCAAGCATGCTGCAGATGGCATCACAGAGAAATATAAAGAAAGATTCATGGCTCATGGATTCTCATAGAAGGAAGGAATAGATTATGAAGAAAACTTTGCACCTGTATCCAGATACACTTCCATCAGATCAGTACTTTCTCTGGATGCAGTGATGAAATGGAAGATACACCAAATGAATGTTAAGACTTATTTCTTGAATGGTGTAGTGGAAGAGGAAGTATATGTAGAGAAGCCACTCGGTTTTGAGACACATGACAGGGAGTCTCATGTCTGTAGATTGAAGAAAGACCTATACAACTTGAAAAATGCACCCAAGACATGGTATGGTAGAATTGATGGCTTTATATCTAGTTTGGGATTTACCAAAAGTAAAGCAGATTCCAACCTTTACTACAAGGTTGAAGATGGAAACCCAGTGATACTCCTACTGTATGTATATGATCTGTTTGTAATAGGAATGGATGGGTTGATTGTTGATACGAAGAGGAAACTTGCTGCCGAGTTTGAAATGAAGGACTTGGGTATGATGCACTATTTTCTAGGCATGGAGGTGTGGTAGAATGCATATTGAATCTTCCTTGGAGAAGGGAAGTATGTAGTAGATATCCGAAACAGGTTTGGGATGTTGGACTGCAAGGCCATGACCACACCTATGGAATCAAACCTAAAGCTATTGACTGATGCTTCATCAGAAGCGGTTGATGCTACGATGTATCATCAGACGATTGGGTCCTTGATGTACCTGAAAAACATGAGAACAGATATTTTCTTTGTTGTGAACAGCTTGAACCAGTTCCTCATAGATCCAATACATGCTCACTTGATTGTTGCAAAGCATATTTTGAGATACCTGAGGGGTAGAGTTGATTATGGGCTCAAGTAAGAGGTGAATCAAAATATTAACCTCAATGGTTATGTTGATTCAGATTGGGCATGAAGTGCCATCGATAGGAAGAGCACTTCAGAGTGTTTCTTCAGTATGGGATCAAATGCGATCTCTTGGGTTTAGCAGGAAGCAATCCTGTGTGGCATTGTGTACAGCTGAAGCAGAGTATGCTGTAGCTTGTTCAGCTAGCTGTGAGGCAATATGGCTGACGAAGCTACTGTCTGATTTATTTGGTCTCTAGTTGGATGCTACTTGTAGATATTTTTAAAACCAGAGTTGTGTGAAGTTGTCAGAGAACCCGGTGTTCCATGAAATGTCAAAGCATATCGAGATCAAGTATCACTATATCAGGGATATGGTGTATAAAGGAGTAGTGAAGCTTCAGTATGTTGCGACGGATGAACAGATAGCTGATGTGTTGACAAAGCCATTGGCTAGAGTGAAGTTTGAGTACTTCAGGGAATAGCTTGGTGTTCTCTAGATTGAGGTTCCCTCCAAATAGAAGCGATGAGTCTGTGAGCCATTCTGACATGGTGAGAGGATTGGTTCCTTCCATGGTTAGATGTAAAGGATGAGCCATTTTGTCATGATGAGAGGATTGGTTCCTTGCATGTTAGATATGAGTGTTGAGCCATTTTGATGTGACTGTAGGATTGGTTCCTACATGATCAGATATAAGCACTGAATGCCATTCTTGGAATGGAGGCACCTGGTCAATTACCAGGAATACTCAGTCTGGGACTGAGGGCCATTCTGATGTGACTGTAGGATTGGTTCCTCCATGATAAGATGTAATTTCAGAGCCATTCTGATGTTACTATAGGATTGGTTCTTACATGATTAGATGTAAGTGTAGAGCCGTTATAAGGTGATTGCAGGATTGGTTCCTACATGATCAGATGCAAGTTCAAAGCCATTGTGAAGCAATTGTAGGATTGGTTCCTACATGATCAAATGTAAGTGCAGATCCCTTTCGACATTTAGGTGAGATTGGTTCCTCACATGGTTGAATGTAAGTGATGGGCCTTTCTGACATTGGTTGTCAGATGTGAGTGCTGGGACTTTCCGACAGGGTTGTGGGATGTGTTCCCACATGGTCAGATGTGAGTTTTGGGCATGCCTTTCTGATATGATTATAGGATTGGTTCCTACAGGATCAGATGTAAGTGCTGGGTGGGCCATTCTGACTTAGGGTTAGATATAAGTGCTAGGAAATACCTACATGGAGGATAGGACTACAACCAACATGAAAAAGGGTTGTCTCTATAGAACTTCCTATGACGAGAAGAATCAAGAGATAACACCCACGATGATCATATAGCAAAGATGTTCGAGAACCAAAGATAATCTAGATCGAGTGATGATCTAGATCCAGTGATGATGATCTAGATTGAGTGATGATCCTGATCCAGATGAAGATGACTTCAAAATGATGAGGACTCGATGGTGATATAGATGATACAAAGAAGAAGACTTGTGCTGATAAATTGTGCAAGGGAATACCTTCCTAGTTAAGAGGGAGTGTTGATGTAATTGTAACTTCAGAATGTGTTCACTTGTATTTATTATATATTGTACCCCGATGTTTACTCCGGGAAGTGTTTGTAATGTAATTGAGTCATGGCATGCCCCAATGTTTCTATCAAGAGTTTCTACAATGTAAACAAGTCATGTCAAGTCATTTTGGGTAACCCTCCTATTCAATCAAGGGTTAAATTTCCCACATTTGCGGGGCCCTAGGGTTGTTAGAATCACCTAGTGAAGTCGGCCCTATTGAATTATTGTCAAATTGGGAATTAGTATAAATAGAGAGTGAGACTCTCTATTTATCACACACTCGCTCACAATCAGTTGTAGCGCATAGCTGAGGGAGAAGACATTGTTGGGGCTAGAAATAAAGAGCCCACTATTGTCAGGAGATGATCTTACTATTTTGGGGATTTACTTTTGGTGCTGATTCAATCTCTGAGGAATTTGCAGGGTTTTCTCTATTTATGGTTTCCTCGAGGAAATACACTATTTTCATTGTCTCTTGTGTTTTATTGTTGTGCTTGTTATTCTCTCAGTTAAAGATCCTAATATAATGCTAGCTTAAATGTTAAAAATCTAACAAGAACGACCAAGATAATATTATAGAATTCATTAAAAAAATTGTTGACACCAATACCTTGGTGACAATATGTTGTTGGGAAGCTTTTGGAGGAGAGTTGGAAGGAGAATTGTTTTTGGAATAATTCATAGCACTCAAAGAAACCGTGATCAAAAGGAACGATATCTATATGAAATTACTTTAAGATAGATACCATCTCCTAATGGTGGCTAAAATGTATCATTGTTCACTCAAGAAGGAAGCAGAAGAGTGTAAAATGATCCATGGTGAATGGAAGGCTACAGGTGATTCTTTTAAGAGAACCTAAGAATTGCTTCAAGATTCAAGGTTGAATATTGATCAACTCAAATAGGAGTCGAATGTACCACATCCTCCATATTTCATGCAAAATTATCATGTGCACATGGTGCGCAACACTTTGTATGTTATGGTTGAGCCTCATGTGGAGGATAAACATGACGAAGATGAAAAATTACATGTCCTTTTGAAGATCCATGATGAAAAATATTTTTTCCAAGCACTTGTTGTGTTTGAGAATAAGGATGAAGAGTTCTTAGCTATGGAAAAGGTACTTGAGAACATGCCAATTTAAATAATAGAAAAATGTGATTATCTATTCATAAATTTGGTATATATATATATATCACCAAAATTAAGGGCCAAGGATGCACCAATTTTTCTCACATATATAAATAACTGTTTGAAATGCATGGCTTGAAAGAAAGACTTCATGAGTTTTCTATTGGGAGAAAATACTTAGCTTTGAAGAAGGTGGCTGATTAGATATCACATAGATCAACAAGAAAAAATGTTTATTCGTCAATGGATTGGCTGGATGGATACATATCCAAGATGGAAATTAATCGAGGTAATTTTTTTTCTTTTTTGATAAACTTCTTCATTTTACCGATATTATCTTACCATATGAGCAACAAAATGAATTACCATTGTAACCAGATGATTCTTTGAATATGGATAGCATCACATGGTAGTTTTACTTGATTTGGTTGGATATACTAGTTGACATGGGAAGTGTTTTCCAAACTCTTACCTTGCTTGAGGAGGATTTTGGGCTACCTTCATGAATAATATTTCTCTATAAAGGAGAAAGTTGATTTATCTCCATTTGTATCATCAGCTATGATTTTTTATTCACTCATGAATGGAATGAAAATATGTATTGTAGATAAGAAGACTCATAATAGTGCTGCACTACCGATTTGGTTATGGTATCCTAGCATCATTTTTAATGAAAGATTGTTCCAAGTGATCAACAATTTAAGTGGGATGATGTATAATCCATGGGATCATATAATTCTATGAAGTGACATATTTATACTAATGGAATTTGAGATGATTAAAATGAAACATACTCAATGGGATCTAGGAGGGTGATCTAGGATTCATCCCCACAAGTGTATTCATATGGACCAGTTTCCTTGTTTCCTACATAGGAAACCATATGATGGATGGATGCCACATATTCTAGATTATTTGATTGCGAGTATTCCAAATTATCCTTATGTGCACACCATGAAAATTGTAGGTGTAAGTAGGAGACACTTCCCACTCCTCATATTCATTCCGGACCTTCAAATCATCCTTGGTCTCAAGTAATTTATTTGAATATTTCACATAGCATTGTGGAAGATAGAAACACCTCTCAAGAGGAATACAATGCATAATGTTGAGTACCTTACCAAAATTGACCTACACCTTTATCAACATCATCAATTTCATTTTGAAGAAGAAATTTTACAATGGAAAAATATTTGTATCCATGGTTCCTACATGGGACTCACATGTATGAGCATTGATTTGGTTGATGCAGTTATGGGTTCACCTCCATACATGAGAAAATAAGAATTTAAGAAATTGGGTAAGCTTGTGTTTATTCTTTTTTAGTACATTTTGGTTTATGGTATGGTGTTTAAGAAGCACTTTATTTCTTTGGAGATTGTATCATATACTTGGGTAGAGAAATCATTTCATAGCAAATTGTTTGAGGATAGATTTGGAAGAATTAAGATAGGATATATTGATTCTATTAGTACAACAAAAACCTGTGATTAGCGTCTCTTTTAGCTTCCTTTTAAGCGTCCACTATCACTTTTAGTTTATTTTTCATCATTTTTTGGACAATGTGGATGCTTTTCCATGGGATGGCGCTTTTAATGGAATTATTTGTGTCCCTTTTTAAAATGTTGGTGCTATTTTGGATGCTAATTAGTGTCCCAATTAGCATCTTTATTATCATCCTTATTAGCGTCCCAATTAGCGTCCCAATTAGAGTCCCAATCAGCATCCCAATTAGCATCCCAATTAGCGTCCCTTTTTAAAAGTTGGAATTATTTTGGACACTAATTAGCATCCCAATTAGCATCTGAATTAGCATCCCAATTAGCATCCCCATTAGAATCCCAATTAGCGTTCCAATTAGCATCCCAATTAGCATCCCTTTTTAAAAGTTGGAATTATTTTGGATGCTAATTAGCATCCCAATTAACATCCCAATTAGCGTCCCAATTAGCATCCCAACTAGAATCCCAAATAGTGTCCCAATTAGCATCCCAATTATCGTCCCAATTATCATCCCTTTTTAAAAGTTGGCGTTATTTTGGATGATAATTAGCATCCCAATTAATGTCCCATTTAGCATCTCAACTAGCATGACAATTATCATCCCAATTATCATCCCAATTAACGTCGGAATTAGCATCCACAAAATCATCCCATATAACGCCAAAAATAGCCTCCAAAAAACGTCCTCAATAACATAGCACCATATATTAATCTAGGGTTAGCGACAGGAATTACGCCATGAATTTTGACAGGAAAAACAGTCAACATAGAACCAAGTATAGAGCCAGGAATTGTGCCTAGAAAACATCCAACATAGCACCAAGTATAGATCTAGGTATAACACCTAGAATAATGGCAGAAATTTTGAAAGGAACTGTGCTTGGAATTCCAATAGGTTTAGAGCTAGGGATTGTGTTCAAAAAACGTCTGACATAACGTTAGATATATCAATGTCAATGTCATTGATCATCATTCATGTGATAGAATTTTTGTGTGATGATATATTTTATTTGTGTAGAAGGAGTTCATGTCCACAAACAATGTAAAATTAGTGCATATCTCCCTATGATGACTAAGTGCATAGCCCAACACACCTCTAATCGAAGCAAGAATGAAGTGTGTTTTTGGATCTAATCATTAACGAAAACAATCATTGGGATCCATGACCTTTGTACCAAGAACCATACTCGATCTATAATTCTCCTAACTTGCTTGCACACACTAAATATCGGAATTTAAAATGCAAAGACACCACACCAACAAAACTTTATCCCTATTAGTGGCCTATCGACTGATGGATGGATTATGAGCCCACAAAGCTTTCTATCACATCATATAGAACGAAAACTAATTTTGATGTTTGTTAAAAGTATTTTGCATTAAAGAAACAATATCCTAATCGAAATAGAGAAAAAAAATTCTGAAATGTAATATACATAAAATCTTCTATCATTATTTTGTTTCCAATTTAAATTTGTGCCAATTGTTGGATATCATGGAACTTGATACTAGTTCATCAAATTTTTTTGGTATTTCCATCGCATTAGTCTAAGACTTTAAACTTTATAGGGAAAAAACCTAGGTCAAGTGTGTCTTTTTTTGAAACGTTTTTAAAGAAAACTAAAAAAAACTTCACTACTATTTATTGTTCTACACATATGTTAAGTTTCATATTCTATTTTTTTCCTTTCCTTTAGTTCTATGTAGTTTTGTCAGTTTCCTTTTCTATAATTCTATTTTCATTGGGCGAGTTCCAATCGAGGTATAAAAAAAATGCCTCTTGCATAGTGTCTCTAAAAACATCATAGGAATAGTGGAATAGAGATCATATCAAATGATGTGCCTTTATTTTACTAGCTATAGATTAACCAATCTTTTCTTTAATCTCTTAACTCTGATTAATTCAAGGTCCATCTTTCAATTCTTTGTTGGTGTTTTTACGATTTTTGTAGGATTTAGATAAAATTTTACCAAAAATGGAACACGTTTCTGCCCAAAAGAGATATCAAAATGCTTAAGCATCCAAACCCTTGCTCATGCTTGTGAACATACAACTTCTTAGCTATATTCCCTTCGCATTAGAGGAAATTTGGGGTCTAAAATGGGCATTATAAGAAACGCGCCAACAATAAATTTTGTGAGTTGGAATTCAAGAACCAATAGACTTTCAATAAAATTATTCAACCATAATGGTTGAATTGACATATTTTTCATAAAAGAAAACTACTTTTTTTGTTCGTATTTTCAACATATCTCCCTATGTTTTTACTCAAATTTCAAGCGAGAGAGCTCGTTGGATGTGGAATTTAATTCCGCATACAACGAGTACCCACAATGCATACTTTTGATGGACCCCGCTGCCCCAAAAATAAGAAATACCTGAAAAAATGTGATGACGATGTCATCATCACATTTTTTCAGGTATTTCTTGTTTTTGGGGCAGTAGGGTCCATCAAAATTATGCATTGTGGGTATTCATTGGATGCAGAATTAAATTCTGCATCCAACAAGTTCTCTTTCTCAGTATTTGAGTAAAAACACATGGATATATGTCGAAAATACGAACACAAAAATTAGTTTTTTTCATTCTTCCTCCAAAATTAATAACTATTATTTTATTATTTTCCTTAGGAGGCCCATTTTAGACCTCAAATTTCTTGTAATGTTAAACTTCTCTGAGCCATACTGCCCATGATATTTCCTAAGGCGTCTGCTATTTTTCTTTGCTGGGGTCCATAATATTTATTCACCCTGATGCCCTTTGACTTGTATTCATATTGCTTAGCCTCACCCTTTTGTGACACATAAGCCTTGATAGGAGGTGTGCTAATTGAATTGACTTTCCTTGAAGATAAATTTGAAACATCTTGCTTCTTTAGAGAAGGCAGCACTAGCGTAGTCACACTCTATGGCTTTTAGTCTTCCATTTTTGGATCACCCAATCATTCAGTAGACATTTTAGCATGTGCACTCAGCTCATCCTTATCTCCATTCTGCAATTTGTCCATATGCTTAGAGTACATTGAATCATCAAACCATGGATCCACCTACTTCTCCTTTACACATTTAACAGGAGTTGATGAAAACCTTATAAAGGATTGATATGAATTTGAAGACACCACAGGTTTCTTACTACCTCCTGTTTTTGTTGCATCTTTTTGGATCAATGTACCTACTTATTTCTTATTACCACAGAAGCTCAGAATTTTCTGCTATCTCTTTAATTGTGCAAAAATAATAACTGAGAGATTTGAATTGAATACTCTACACTGCATAATCATAATGGATAATAAGGGTTATTCCTTTCATGTCTTAGTGTGGCAATGAGATTTCCTTATTCATCTCATAAGCTTAGCAATGGTTCCATCAAACTCGTCAATAACCTGTACTGGTGATGGGAGGGGCTACGCTCAATGCTTTCTTTCACTGTTATGGGAATATGAAAACAACTCGTATGTATAGTAGGTTAATATATTTTCAAGAGGTATAACTTCACCACATAACTAACATGTACCTCATCAATTTTTAAGGTTTGAAAATTAACGCTTTTGGAGAGGATTTTCTGGAGAGACAACGCTATCCTTTTTCTTTTTTTTGTTATGAGTTCTTTTAAAAATGTCTAAATTGTTAATTTAATTTCGTGGATCAAAGGATAGTTAAACCCTTGTAATGGATGTTGTGTATGGATTTGATATTGATAGTAGTGATTATGGGTAATGTAAGGTGTATATTATGCATTGTCTTTAAAAGATGGATGTATCTCGATACAATGTTCATGGGTTATGGTAATTGCTTAATGCGTTATATTATAAATCTCTGTTATGGATCCCATAGAATGAATAAGGTATTGTAAATCTCTTGTGTAATTTAGTATGCAGGCTAACAAAAAAATTGTCTCATCCCCAATTAAATAGATGGAGCATATTTACAAAAAATATGTATGGACACATAATAAATTCAAACCAGGAAAAGACTTACAAGCTTAAAAGACTCATTTTCATAATCATCATCATTGTGTCCATCATCATCATCACCACTATCCTCATCCTCATCATCATTCTCACCGCCATTAGCATCATCATCATCATCTTCATCATCATCATCATCCTAATCATCATCATCATCATCATCCTGATCATCATCATCATCATCATCATCATCACCATCATCATCATCATTGATCAAGGGAGGCAAGAGATTAGATGATGTTCATGAACTCCTCATCATCCCTACTCGTCAAGGAACCAAGCTAGTTATAGGTTTACAACTACTCAAGGGTGTGAAATAAGTGGTACTCCTCTTTGAATTTTGAAGGGATCCTCTAGGTCTTAGGAGGGTGAGATTCAAGAGAGTAGGAAAATCCATTTTCCATAGATGAGGCATACCTTGGGCACCTTGGTAGGGCTAAGCCAAGCCTTTATTCTATGTCACAAAAATTTGCAAATCTTGTGGCCAAGGAGACTACAATTAATCAAATGGGAGGTTGACTTGGAAGGATGAGAAGCTAAAATCATATAACTAGCTTGGTTGTGATTTTATTTAGAAAATGAAACATCTAGGGCCTTTAAGACATGTTACTCGTAGAGATGAGTTTTAATCACCATTGAACTAGGATTTAGATATGCATGATTGTAGTGAGATTTGTTTCTAGGTTGCAGGGGAGTAAACCAAGTGAAAAGGAGATAACTAGAGGGAGGGGGAGTAACCATGGCTGTTGCTAATATGTAGGAAGAAGTGTCTCTCTTTCTAGTGTAGGGGAATCCATCTCAGACCAGTTGCATCTTTCACCAGTTTCAAAGATTGAAATCAAAGGAGTATAACCCTTTTGAGTGCTTGCTTCTAAAGTATCCCCCCTAACCTGTAGAATTCCCAGTATATAGTTATTGCTAAATCAAAGGTTTATCTCCACTTGCTAATACCTATATCATGGATGGACCCTATGATTCTAATAACACTCTAGTAACTAGTTCAACTCCTAAACCACAACATGTGAGCCTGATTAATGCTCCTCATCCATTAATTAATATTTTCTGAAGGTTTTTCTTGGTTTGCTTCTCCTCGATATGCTGAGACATTGCCTCGAAGAATTTATCCCTTTCCACTTCACCCCCCAAACAAAATTACCCAATTAAATTAACATAATATGCTTTTTCCCTGATGCCAAAGATTTGCATCAGAGAGGCTATTATATTAAGTCACAGTAAGCATGGGGGGATCTATTTTGAGGTAGTTTGAATGCTCCACCTACCTCATCACACGTCACAATTTGGCCATTTCGTTCACACTGAAGTATCCCGCTACCTATATTAGATATTTGCTAGTGGGAACACTAGATTTACAAGTGGTAACATTGGTATTCACCAAATCCTTTCCCTTGGTAGTCTTATTCAAAATATTGGAAATATGATAAATTATATTCACTCACTCACTCATGTCATGCACTCACTGCTTAGTTGTGCAAGATGGATAGTAATCATTGATGACTACGAGGCACTAGCCATCGAGATGCGACTCTTACTCTCGAGTCACTTGGAGCTGCAATATAAAGTGTGACAATTTTTCAACAACTACGACTATAGAAAAAAAGAACATCTACTAGTCTACTACTAGGCCTGAAACGAGGTTAAAACTTTGTGCCTACTACCTATGTCAACTTTGCTACCCATGTCCACTCTTTTTTCATCAAAATGAAATTCAAAAGGCTGGTTTGATAAGTCCTTCTCCACAAGACTTCATTTCTTGCATGAATATCATGGACTCACTAAAACTATAAACAACACGCGATGCCATGCAAATACAAATAATGGCATGTAGCTAGGATCACAAAATATGCAAAGGTTGATTTATGCATTGCTATAGAGAGGTATCATTGGGCATCCAAAGGGTTCTAGGCCTTCCTAGAAGTGTAAAATTAAAATTGCCCTCCAAAAAAAATATAGAAATTGAATTTTATCCTTCCAATTAAGAAGGGCGTAATTTATATCAACATTTCAAAAGAAGGGCGACATTTGAAATTACACATCTATATAAATTTGTCAAGATGTTGAAATTCCTATACTATAAAGTTCAACTCATCATTCAAATTATTGTAAATATGATAAATTATAATCACTCACTCACTCATGTGATGCACTCACTGCTTAGTTGTGCAAGATGGATAGTAATAATTGATGACTACAAGGCACTAGCCATCGAGATGCAACTCTCACTCCCGAGTCACTTGGAACTGCAATCTAAAGTGTGACAATTTGTCAAAAACTATGACTATAGAAAAAAAGAACATATACTAGTCTACTACTAGGCCTGAAACGATCTTAAAAAACTTTGTGCCTACTACCTATGTGAACCTCGCTACCCATGTACACTGTTTTTTCGTCAAAATGAAAATCAAAAGGATGGTTTGATAAGTCCTCCTCTACAAGACTTCATTTCTTGCATGAATATCATGGACTCACGAAAACTATAAAGAACATGTGATGTCATGCAAATACAAATAATGGCATGTAGGTAGGATCACGAACTGTGCAAAGGTCGATTTATGCATTGCTATAGAGAGGTGTCATTGGGCACACGATATGAATAAACAATAATTATTAATAAAATTAAAAAAACAATTGTTGGCTCAAGAATAGTCTTCAATTTGATGGGTGGCATGATCATGATGTAATCTCCCTCCGTCCTTCCAAACATTTGTGGTTTCTCAAAACATTTGTCCTCAACCCTACCAAAATACATATAAAAATTTCTTGTCTTTACATCCTCTTCTCTTTAAATCCTCATCTCATAATCATAACTAAGGATTATTATGCATGCACATCCTCACCTTATAATACGAATTGGGTCAAGGTAGAAAGAGGACCATAAAATATTAAATGTGTCAAGACGCAAAGAGTAAGAGACAACTATAAGTAAGTCTTATATTAAATTTACCATACAAGTATTTAATTAACAATATCAACTAAGATTTGACACATTATATTGTTGTGATCTTTTTATCACTCCTTACCAATGTGATTTCAAGGCATTCTTTGAAGGTGAAGTCCATAATTTTAGGTCTTCTTCGTCATTATCATGCCTTGTCATGCTCAAACAGGACAAAATACAATCTAATAGTTGTTTAGTTAGTGTTAATGATACACATATGACAACTTAATGTGTTCAAAATAAATTTTATTGAAAATATATCATTTTTTTTCATGTAAATATTAAGAAGTGCTCAATTATTTATAATTATAAAAATTTAAAAAAAATTATTGGTCAAAAGGTATAGTTAATTTATATTTGTGCCTTAGTCTCTAAAATTTAAAACCCTTCAAATTTCAAATTTGATGACTAACCCAGCCAACTGAAGCGCAAGCAAACGAAACCTTAAAATTTCAAATTTGATGTCTGACCCGCCCAACTGAAGCGCAAGCAAACAAAACAAAGCGGTAAAATTTAAAACCCTTCAAATTTCAAATTTGATGACTGACCCGCCCAACTGAAGCGCAAGCAAATGAAACCTTCAAATTTCAAATTTGATCACTAACCTGCCCAACTGAAGCACAAGCAAACAAAAGGAACGGGCAGATGGATTATTTACAGGTACAAAAATGGTTTTCAAGTGCATGCATCTTTGTTTTATGAAACATAGAGTGGTCTAGAGTTTGAATCTTCGGGTGTTAAAGATCATATGAATAATCTTCTGTGGTGGCATTTACGGCGAACACCTCTGTGTTGTGAAGGGCATTTTGTGGCAAACATCCAAGTCATGGTGACTAGGTAAATCACTGATTTAGCAAGATATTTCTCTGTCTGATTATATATTATTGGAGAGAGTGTACAATAATGTGAATGAAGGCATATTCAAAGAAGGAATCCACCCTTGGACCATTAAATCATGTTGCTACTTACTAGAGGAAAAGTTGAAATACTCACTTCCTCGAAGTGCCAAGTTCTCTGTGTAAAGTCACAAACTGTAAAGGGTTTGCATATGTTGGAGATGGGGTTGAATTTATTTTCAAGAAGTGGCTAGTATACCGAGTACAAATATATATTTATCAATCTTTGGCCATTTGAAGAAGGATTCAGCGTTAAGGAAGAATCTTACCCACTATTTCTAGAATTGCCGTGTATTCTAAAGAGAAGGGATTGCAACACTTAGTTTGGGATCATTTAGAAGGGAAGAATTAATTATATCATAGCTGGGTGCTTAGTTTTGGAAATTGGGCACATTTCTCTCATGCATTACATCATTGGAAGCTACAAGAATGTTCGCATATAGGAAATTTCCAAGATTATCAGTGGGTGTAATATATTGTATGCTAGTGGTAGCGATTTCTCTCTCAGGATTTGGTTCTTATGAGGCTGCCAATACTTCAAACAAAGGGCCATATATTAAAGATCTTACTTCTCCTTGTATCATTGCTATTATTCCTATAAGTGGAGGTATTGTGGTTACATTTGATTTACATTTACAGTCTGAAATATTAATGTCAATTTAAATTGCAATTTTTGTGTGTGTTTGTTGAGATATTACATGGCATGAAAGGTCATATATGCATAAGGATTAAATTAGTCATTTATTTTAAACTTCCAACCTCATAAACCACAAACCAAGGGAAAATAACAACCTATAGGGAGGTGCGCACTAAGTTTTTTAAAAAACTACAAAATCAGTCCATAAGGTGCAGCAATAAAGTACCAAGTCTAAGAATACATCAAGCACATATCCAAACTTATCTCCTAGTCCTCCAATTTATTTCTTGTCAATCCCATGCTACACCAGTCATCAGACAATGGTATGAGAATGGATATTAGTCATTTATAGGAAGTTTCAAACAAAAAAAAACATATGTATTGTACACATGGGGTTGGGATAGTACACTTATATGGTAAACATACGTGTTGCAAAAGGAAATGGGAAAGTCCTGAGTTTAGACCATTGTCAAATTGAAAAGACAATTCAGCACAGTTCTAATTTGAAGTAATTATAAAAATTGATGTCTATTGTATTTTGGGCTGTGGTGATGTGAAATTGGCACACCAATGACCCAGGTTCAAACCCCAGCAGCCGTGAAATTGAGTATAAGTTGGCTGCATTTAATGGGATTCATATGAAGATTAGCATTTTTTTAGCTTTTTCTATTTGTATCAGTTTCATTTTAGAATTTTTGCTAGTCTTATTGAATCCAAATGATATTCCTGATCTTCATTTTAGCCAATTATTTAAACACAAATGATTTTTTTTTATTTTGACTACAGCACTTCAGACCATAAACTTGAACCAAAAATGCCTCTCCAAATACTTTTCGTTTAGACCATTTTCAAATTGAAAAGACAATTCAACACAGTTTTAATCTGAAGTAATTATAAAAATTGATGTCTATTTTATTTTGGGATGTGGTGATGTGAAATTGGCATGCCAATGACCCAGGTTCAAACCCCAGTAGGAATGAAACTAAGTATAAGTTGGCTGCATTTAATGGAATTCCAATGAAGATTAGCATTTTTTTAGCCTTTTCTATTTGTATCAGTTTCATTTCAGAATTTTTGCTAGTTTTCTTGAATGCAAATGATATTCCTGATCTTCATTTTAGCCAATTATTTAAAAACAAATGAATTTTTTTTATTTTCACTAGAGCACTTCAGACCATAAACTTGAACCAAAAATGACTCTCCAAATAATTTTCATACTGAGAGCTAGGCTAAACCATACTAGGTTTTTCTATACCCCATCCCCCAATACGCTTAGGAAGGGATACTTTTTTCCAACTGGCTAAATGATATTTTCCCCCAAACAGGTTCCCAAGCCAAAGAACTTACATCATCCTCTTTCTTAGAATATGTAAAATAGACATATGTACATTAGCCATTGTAAGCCGATATACTAGAATGTTTTCTAGTACTAATTTAATTAAGGTTAGTTTGCCCCAATTGATAGCCATCTATAACACAAAAGTCCAATCATCTTCTCCACTTTCTTCATTAGGCATACCACTTTCCAACCCCAACACACCAATGACCCAATGACCCAGGTTCAAACCCCACCAGGCATGAAACCGAGTATAAGTTGGCTGCATTTAATGGGATTCATATGAAGATTAGCATTTTTTTAGCTTTTTCTATTTGTATCCATTTCATTTTAGAATTTTTTCTAGTTTTCTTGAATCCAAATGATATTATTGATCTTCATTTTAGCCAATTATTTAAAAACAAATGAAATTTGTTTATTTTGACTGGAGCACTTCAGACCATAAACTTGAACCAAAAATGCCTCTCCAAATACTTTTCATACTGAGAGCTAGGTCAAACCATACTAAGTTTTTTTATACCCCATCCTCCAATATTCTTAGGAAGGGATACTTTTTCCCAATTGGCTAAATGATATTTTCTCCCAAATAGGTTCCCAACCAAAAGAACTTACATCATCCTCTTTCTTAGAATATGTAAAATAGACATATGTACATTAGCCACTGTAAGACGATATACTAGAATGTTTTCCAGTACTAATTTAATTAAGGTCAGTTTTCCCCAATTGATAGCCATCTATAACACCAAAGTCCAATCATCTTCTCCACTTTCTTCAATAGGCATACCACTTTCCAATTTACTTTAGCAACTTTCAGCATTTCCCATAATTTTAGAGCCAAATTCTGACCACAAGGTCACCACTAATTTGTTCTAGGTTTCGTTTAGACCATTGTCAAATTGAAAAGACAATTCAACACAGTTTTAATATGAAGTAATTATAAAAAATGATGTCTATTGTATTTTGGGATGTGGTAATGTGAAATTGGCATGCCAATGACCCAGGTTCAAACCCTAGCAGGCGTGAAACTGAGTATAAGTTGGATGCATTTAATGGGATTCATATGAAGATTAGTGCTACAAAAAATGACATCTATTTTCTAAACTCGACTTTGTAGAGATGATTTGTGCATTACAATGTTAAAATCTATATTGTCATTTGAACTGAAATATGCTATTTGGTTTTCAAGTCTCAATTTTATGTTTGAATCAAATTGGAACATTTCCATATGGTTGGCATCTCATATGAAGACATGCTAACAATCGATTTAACAAATTGAATTCAAGATTCCCGGATATATAAGTTTTGTACACAGAAAAGAACATGAAAAAAAGTTTAAAACACTTATAACATTTCAGAGAAATTAGCAATAACTGCAAGACAACACTGTATCCAGATTCCATCTTTTCAAGAGTTTGGAATGAAATTTTTTTAGAAACTATAGTGTCCATCATATAGCTGATTTATTTTTATCGGTATGTAACCAAACATTAAACATCTTCATCTACCTTGTACATGAAATGTTTCCTGTGTGGGAATAGCTAGTAGATGTTTCCAAATATTTCGCAGCAAGTTCCACTACAAAATTGTTGCTTAAATTTTCTGACTAGATGTTAATGGATCCCACAACCTAAAGCTTGAAATAGAAACACATAATTTAAAAAAAACATCAGTTTCTAAAATTTGAACCACTTTGCCCTCCATATTGAAAAAATAGCTTCTTCCATTCTTTCAAATCCATGTGCTTTTCTGCATTAATTTGTGTGATTTCCTTCAGGTGTTGAGAAGTGTCTCTGTACAGGTGTGGAGAAGTCTAGGTGAACTTAGGTATGGGTATCCCAGTCAGTAGAAATATGGACAGACTTAGGAATGCAATGTTCTCCTATTCTTAAGAATGTTATTGCTTTTAGTAAATGATTCATGCTCTAAAATTATTGATATAATTTTTTCCTTAAGGTTGCTTTTTAGTTGCTCTATATTTTCGACATTCTCTTATGCACTGAACAAGTATGTATAGCGTTCAGGTCAAATTCATGACCACCTTTTGCCTACTGTTTTTTCCAAAGAAAACCTCACTAGAAAACCCTAGTGATGCTTCCCCACATTTGTGTATGCCATCCCTAGTAAACCCATCATCTTTGACTAGAACACTTTGCAATTTGTTCTTTCTAAAAAGTTGTTGGGTAGTTTATTTATATTTTGACACTCTCACATGCATTGAGAAAATATGTATAGATTTAAGGTCAAAAGAATGACCACCATTCACATACCTTTTTTTTCCAAGGAAAACCTCATGCAGAAAGCCAAGAATTGCTTCCCCACATTTGTGGATGGCATCCCTAGTAAATCCATTAGCATAGACTAGTGTGCCTTGTCTAGAAGATTCGAATTGAGCCCCTACTGGCACAGAACCCTGCAACATTGGGAGCAACCAGTTGAACTAACCCCCTGGACTCCTTGTGCCTACTTTTACTAGCAAAGTGATATGCTTCCTAGAATCTACCCAGTTTATAGTATCTGTCTACATCATTACACATCAGCTCATTAAGCCTGCACCCATGTTTCTTATCTTTGTATTAAATTGCTCATTGGAGGATTCTAAGCAAAATTTTGAAGTTGTAACAAAAATATTTTACATCAAGTTGGTAAGACGATTGAAAACTGTTCGAACACCAAGGCGCATGAAGAGAAAAATCCATTTCAGAGAGTTATAAATCATACACCAATAAGTTTTGAACAACTTATAACTACCATAGAGTGATAAATCATATACCAATAGGAAATGACACAAGTAAACATAGGAACACATGCACAGACACAACAAAATACTTGTGTTACCAAGCTCGCTTGCTTAAATGATTGACTTATTGTGCATGTGATTATGTGTGCACTCGTTGGCATCCATTTGTGCTTGAGTGACACTTGTGATTTTCCACTTGTGGGCATGCTTCTTTCATATTATAGGCTTTCTTTCATAATTACAGGATTTCTTGTGCATCCGTGTTTGTGCAGATAGGTAGGTGGGAAGCAATATTTATAAGAAACACAACATTCTCAAAAAAGGGAAAAATAGAAGCACACATTTTTTACATCCAGAGGGCAGGAAATGTTTGCCAAGAGTTTCATGGGTGTTTCCATTATCAAAACATTTCCTGGAAGGAAATAGGGAGAAGGGAAACATTCCGAGAAACTCAGCTTTAGATTTTATTGTAATGTGGGTTTACCCAAACAAATTATATGAAGAAAATACACAATACTAAATAAGCATGAACATGAGATTCCATGCAACATAACAAATAATAATAAAAAATTGGTTTCTTTCATATTCCAACGGTGTAATCCATAGGTAATACCTTCAATATAAGATATACGCAGCCTTAGCAATGACGAACGGTTTCTAGTAGATAATGATGGATAGAGCATTTAGAGGTGAACTTCAAAGATGAGCTATTGTATTAAAAGAAGACCTCAAATGTGGACAAATCAAACTGCTCTTCCCCATAAAGTTTTCAAAATTGCAAAGAAGGTATTCAGTTTCCCATTGTAGATCTTGTGGTTTATGAATTAGAAAGCTCCTCTTGAGCCTATTGGAGATGAGGTTTAAGTAGCATGCACAAAAGGTAGAATTTGCATGCACATTTCCATAATTATGCATGCAAATGTCAAGATGTATGCATGAAGTTGTCTCACGAATGAAAAAGACAAATATATAAAATTTCACAAAAGAATCATCCTCCATTCCCTCAGCTCTGTTATTTGCATTACTACAGAATATAAATCAAATACAAAATTTTCTATAGTACAAAGATGTTATTTTTTGAACCACTTTACAGTGTACCTCCACTTCACATATGCTGCAATACAACATGTCATCATCACAAACTTGTTGCTCTGAATATTGTTTCTTGGAAAAGGTAATCTTGCATATATGAGCAAAAGGGAAATAGGCACAACCGTAAAAATCCAAAACAATAAAAGATTATTGAAGCCACTTTTGTTTTCATATAGGATCATTGATTCCTTTACAGGTAATACAGTCACCAGGGGCCCCTCTGACTAGACTTTTTCTCCTACAAATTCAGTATTTGCATCATCAACAGAAGCAGCAGATCCAGGTAATGAATCATTGTATGAAGCTTTTCTAGGATCAAAAATTTTCCCATACTTTTTAGATCTGAATACACCAATATCTCCTAGGTTAGTTGCTGCACACCACATATATAGATAGAAAACCAATGATACTTGCAAACATTAAGAGGAATTTGGAAACTTGGTTGAATGAAATAACTGGCAAAACAATATGATGCATAAACCAAACCTTGTAACATAATGAAATATCTCTACATTGTGCACTTAATCAAATATATTTGGGAGCATATCTATCAAGATCCATGGGATAATGCAGATAATAGTAACATCAAACACGTTACCTACTAAACCTAATAAGAATTTTTAACCAAAGTTCTATATAGTTTACTGCAGGTAGTCATACAAAATCTGGATATTATCTGAAAAAATGGGTCACCAAGAAGAGTGAAGTGGAAATATATATCATCATTCATTAAAATCTTCCTCGTAATTATAGCCCGATAGGGCATTGATTCAAAATATTGCAGTTGATGGAATATTACGTAGTCCAATAGGTTCCCATTCTTGCTGTGATGACCCACTCAAATAGCATGTCAAAAATGGATGAGGGCACCACTCCTGGAAAGTATTTTAAAAACTGGCCAAACAAGAGCCAGAACTCGCTAGTTTGACCCTCCAACTCTCGACTCAGTTTGGTGACCAGTTCTGTACAGAACTGGCCAGTTTCAAAAATGGCCAAATAGGAACCAAAACTAGCTGGTTTGATACTAAAAGAGGGCCAGACCGACCCTTGAATCAGTTTGGTGACTAGTTCTACCAAACCGGCTAGTTCAGTATTCTAGCCAGTTCAGTATGGAACTGGTCATACAAGCCAGTTCAACCAGTTTAACATTAATGTACATGAATATAAATTTTTTCCTAACTTTTTTATTTTATCCATTTTTTAGTAAAAACTGGTTCATAAACCAAGTCATAAAATGATTCTGATCAAACTCCAGTCTCACCCTCAGCCAATTCCAAGTCCAATTTCAAATTTTAAAACATTTGTTCTGGGCCAATTTGACTCGAGTACCCCTCAGATTTGGCACCAAGACGAAGAAATCCCATGTTATGATGCAGCCCTAACCTCGGGATATGATTCTCGAAACAAATTCTATATATATATATATATATATATATATATACACACACACATATATATAGATCTCAGCGGGGATCGAAAACATTTTTGTAGATTAATTTTGCATTCTCGGAGTTTCTTGTAGTTGCTATAATATTATTACAGACTCAGTGAGGAGTCAAAACACTCACTGAATCAAGATTACTGCTGAAATGAGCTAACCATACTTGGTAAATAGTGGGGAGGGTTTCCAAGATTTGAAAATTATTCAATTAGTATAAATGAAGATGGCAATTCCATATCAGAAACTTGATGAGTCCATACTAGAAACTTCCATAGTCTACAAAAAATTTCCTGTTTTCGTAAAAAATTTAGCATTTTTTTAGCTTTTTCTATTTGTATCAGTTTCATTTTAGAATTTTTGCTAGTTTTCTTGAATCCAAATGATATTCCTGATCTTCAAATTTGTTGGATTGATCTTGTGTTCAAATAATGTGACTTTAATTTTTGTTACATGTAAAAAGAATGGTCGGTGAAGCATAGGGTTGGCATGCCTAAAAGATCAGGGGAAATTGGCATCAAAATAGATTGTAACAGCCATGTCTCAGAATGCTCCCTGGAAAACTCTTGTTTGGCATGATATTCAGATGGTGATGCATGTTGCAGGTATAAAAGGGTGGTAAATGCAATATTGCTAGTGGTAAATGCCTTTGTCCCAAATGGCTGTTGGTAAATGCCTATGTCCCAATGGCTGCGGGATCTTTATCTAATCATGTTAGCATTGTCTACTCATGAGGTGCACTTCTCAATTTTGAGAGAGGTTAGAGCTCATGATTTATAGAGAACGGAGTGTAATAGAACTATTGGTATTCTTCACTTTTGTGTCGTACTTCAATCTCATAATTATTTTCTTAGAATCAAGATCAAGGTCCTTATTTTGATTTGATATTGGTCATGATGCATTGACATGCACCACCAGCCACTAGGTTTTGCTTTTAAGGATTTAATGAGTACATTTTTATTGCTATCTGATTTTTTATTGCACTTTTCTATATTACATATTGTAACATCCACCCATTCTCTTAGATCGCATTTCCTTGAAGCAGCAATGGTTCATACATTGTCAAACTCTTAGAAATAATTATTGCATCTTTGTATTGGGAAGAGGATCTGGTAGTCCTATATTTGAACTCATGGGAAGTACTTTCAAATTTATATCACTCTTATTGATCTCTAGATATGTTTTATATGTTGATGACCTTCACCAAACCCAATAAACATCTCAACATTAACCCAATAAACTCCTGAACTGTTATACTCATCTATGTTCAAATTTCAATACGTAACCCCATTTCTAGGCTTTACTCTTGAGTGTTATCGGGAGACAAATACCAAAAACCATTGAGGGTAGGAGTTATGCTTAGAAATGCTACACATGCACCATATCCAAGCATGGTCAGTGACAAAACCATCCCCACAAATGTAGAGACTCTCTTTTAATAGTTTGTCCTTTATTAAAAATAGAAATTAACGCTCATCCTTTGTTCAAGATGAAAATTTTAAATTTCCTGATAGGTTTGTATGACTGAAATACATTTAGATCGCATTGTCATCTCTTTTACTATAGCCTTTAAAAATAGTGAGAGGAATATTATAACATTGTCTCTTTCCTTATATATTTAATTGTGCAGCTTGTGGTTATGCCTCGAGAACAAGACAAATGCTTCCTTTGTGGTCCGGTTGGTCATTTTGCAAATGCATGTGAAGGATAGCCAAAAATAAAGCAAGGATATTTTGACAAGAAAGGTGGTGAATTGAATGTTAATCTTAAAAATCCTTATCAGGTAAGTTGGATATATGTAAAAAATTTTATGTTAGGATTTTGGTTATGAATTCTTGGATGTTTTTTCCTTTTGTTAATGTTGTATGGTTTCATTAATACTAATAACGGTCCCATTTAGGTCATGATAATTAAAGCAAGTTTCAAGATTATTATATATCATGTGGATGTTTTACTATTATTTTTACATCTAAATTGTTTCTGATATCTCAAATATTTGGCAGTTCGTCAACATCTGGGTTTTACGTGAATATTTAGAGTATGATATGAAGATTCCAAAAACTCCAATAGAGATTGATTTTGAACGGGTTGTGGATGATTTTGTCTTCATTTGTTTCTTTGTTGGCAATGATTTCCTTCCACACATGTGCCTACATTGGAAATTCGTGAGTTTTGTATGTAGAGATGTTACACCTCCTATATTTTATTTGAATTCCTTAAATAGTCGCTGAAGAAATATTATCTAAATTTACATTTTGTTCTAAAATTCATTTCAGTTGAAACACTTGGAATATTTTTATGTCCAAGCTGATTGTTGTTCTAACTTCTAAGCATGATTATCTCTAGTGTGTAGACAATTTATTATAGATCTGTTTTTACAGCTCACATTCTATGTTTTCGTTCTGTGACAATATTCTCCAGGAAGATAATTTGTTGGTGGCTATTTTCTATTTTACAAGGTTCAAAAAATTTGCTCATGGTTGTATACAAGAAAGAATCTAGTGCAATGGGTGGCTATTTGACAGATGCAGGTGAGGTGTTATGACATTGATTGCATTTATTATATAATTTTTGTTGGCAAATATTATGTCTTTTCTCTAAACTTTCTTTTTTATCCCTTTGATCCCTTCATCATAATGAGTACCATTATCCACTCGTTGTATCTCAGCCACATTACTCTTTTGTACTCGCCATTTTTTATGTTGAGGAAGATATTGTAGATTCTCAGTGTATGTTGTTTCCACTGAAAATTCCTTCCATAATACCTTCAACCCCCACCCCCCAACATATTTAGTGAGTGGTCTATTTCTGCTGTTCCTTATAAATCTTTAAAGACATTGGAAATAGGTTTACTTATAGCACTCATGTTGTTTCCTAGATGCATTTTTGTAGTTAACTCTCAATTCCCATGATTTTAAATGCTTGAATCGACAATTCACAATTCATTGCAATGATATAAAATATTTTTATAGCTCAAAATGACACATCTCTTCCTGTGACCACTTTCCCATGATTCTGTCGCATGTTGATAGTTCCATGACGACACTTCATGAAAAGTCACTGAAAGTCACTGAAAAAAAACCTAACTTGGAGGACCTGTATCTTGAGTTATGTAACTCCGTTTGACCTCATCTCTACACCATTGGAAAGGTATTTCGGTTAGATAAAACTTTCTGGAAGACACCAAAGTTTGAAAATGCCCAGAAATACCCTTAAAATGAGATTTTTTGTCTATACGTGACTTGCTCTCTATAATACCCGCGTACGTACACGAGTTGCTCTCTATGATACCCACGTACCTACACGAGTTGCTTATGTACATGACTTTCTGTATGATAAACCCATGTTTATTTCTCATGTATGCCACTATTGTGTTCAACAACCTGTGTACGCCTCTTAAAAATGTCAAAAAACATGTATTTTGAATTTTGGGTAGTTTGGGTAGTTATGCAACTGACTCCTTCAGTTTTAACTACTTTGTCTTCACCCCTAACTCTTCCTTAAGCATATAAATAGAGGTAGGGAGGTCCATGAGTGGAGACTTGAATCTTTGCATTGTTATGATGGAGGATTTGGAGCTCTCTTTGCCCACACCTTTTCCCTAGAAGCATTCTCCTTGTGTTGCAGAGCTTGGAGGCTGAGTTCCTTGGAGAAGAGAAAAAGTAGAACTGGATCAAGGTTTCGTGAGGTGTTGAACTTGAAGAGAAGGTATACTTGTACTTGTTTTCAAGATTAATAAATATGTGATGTCCTTCTTCTTCCCAAATGATTGTTTAATGTGTGATTGGATTTCTGTTTATGATCATATGATGATGTTATTTAGATTATTATTTCATGTTTATTTGATTATAATTTCTTTATATGTGGTCATATTGGTTTGAGGAAGGTATAATTCGTTTTGCAGGTTTCTTGGAGCAAGAGGAGCAAGAAGAGGATTGAGGAGAAATCTTGGACCACCCTTCAGATAATTAGGTGTGGATCTTTCTAATCTCTGATCTTGCTTATATATACTTGCAAAACCATTTGCATCCACCTTTCAACCACAGTATGGTGATGCCCTCTTGAACCCTAGCCATAGGATACTTTCCTTTACAACAGAACTGGCGACTCTGTTGGGGATAGGCTTGTTTGTTTGGGGTTTCTCTGTCCTTCTTTCAGTCTTTTGCATTGTTTCAGGTCCTTCTTGACACTTATGAACACCTTATAAGTCTGATAGAACACTTCCCTTGCCTTCCTAAGGCATTTTTTGACCTTTTTTGGGAGTTTTTCCACCCGTACGCGACTTGCAGAACTGAAGAGTCGCGTGTCTGGTTTGGTATACGCGATTGTCTATACTACCAACCCACGTACATACGTGACTTTCCAGTTATACAAACCACGCGTGATTATACACATGACTTGCTGTATTAGAAACCCGCGTATGACATGCGACCTATCAGTAGTGCAACCCGCGTGTGCCCCTAAAATATTTTTTTCCTCATTTTTTGTGGTTCTTTCTACTATTGTGGGCTGTTTGGTAGGTATTTTGGTGTCCTCTGTAGGTTAATGACTCTAGGGAGTTAGTGGCATCCCTCTTGGTTGTTCTTTATCTATGTGGTAAGCCCTTTTATAGCATTAGGGTTTTCTCTTTGCTCTTTCCCCCACCTCCTTTGCTTGGTATGATTTTTGGCTTATGT
>LPNX010856862.1:776546-824562 GCA_001517045.1 Pseudotsuga menziesii
TAGGTTGTTTTTTCTTTTGCATTTATAAAAGAAAAAGAAAAAAGAACATGTTTGCTTTATATGCATGTAGATTAGGTTTTTAGTCTAGATTGCATAGCATATCATTGTTTATATATATATATAAAGAATTTTTTCTTTTGTGGCTTTCAAGTTTTCTATTTGAAAAATAAAGAGAATAGTTTTTGATTTTTGCATTTCATATCTCTTTGCTTAGTTTTTTGTTTCAACTTTGAGTCAAAACACCACATAAGTTTCATGCCATTTACCCTCTAACTAAAAGCAGCCCTTAAAATAAATGTTATAATTTAAAAATTATTAGTAATTTTTATTTTATAGGGTCATACACCAACTAGCTTAGGCTAGACTTGTGGATTAGGGAGTTTCAACTCTCCACAAGTGTTAAAATTTCATACGTAGTTGGCTAATCACTAGGTAAATCCCTTTCTATGTTGATTGTATTTGGGAAGCTCCTCTCAAATAGGAGTTAAGCACGAGGCTGCATGGAGACTTGGACTAAGGAGATACCCCTCTGATTCCTTGTTAAAGCGTAGACCAAGGTTTTTATGCATCTGGGGATTCTATCTTAGACAGGGTTTTGGGATCATCTACCCTACCCATGTGTACGAATCAGGCTTGCGACTGTCCCCCCAGACTGTCAATATAGTTAAGGTATCCTTTAGTCTCTTTGACATATAGGGTTCATACACAGGTACACCGGAAGGCTATTTCTAGTTGACCTTGGACGGACTTGGAAGGTAACCCCAGTAGAAAGTGTGGGAGGGCGGTGGGTGATTCCTCCTCTTGTGCCTAAGAAAATCTACAGGGACACCAAGTAACTATCTATCAGCTTTCTTTTGGAAAGCATATCTTATACTTGTTTGTCTGTTTGGCTTTAGGAAGTTTTAGTGAGTGCTGTGTGGTTTGTCTGTACTTAGTGTACCTTTAGGTGTGTGCTTTGTAATTTTGGTTGCCTATCAACCTCAGACTTTGTCTCCTTGTTTGAAAATATGGCTAACACCCCTTCGAACACCAACCAAGAGATCCCCATGCTGAGAACTCCTTGTACTATTCGTCTCACGAGGAATGTTGGTGTTCCCTTGATGGCCACCCTGAATCTACCTGGATTCACCTTAGGGCTACTGATGTGGTTGTTTTCAACTCCAACTATCCTGAATGCTCCTGATGCTTCTCAAGTAAGCTCTTTAAATCAAGAGCATCAAAACACTAGTTCCCCTTCACCTGTAGTTGATTCTCCTCCTCCTTCTACCTCATGCGGCTAAAGTACTGATACTAGTAACTAGCAGTCTAAAATGAGTAAAAGAAGGAGGAATAGAAAGAAGGAACATAAGCAAGGGGGTACCCGTTCAACCTCTACAAGTCAAGTTGAACCTCACCACCTAGCCTCTGCAGTTCATGCTAGGGGAACCTATCTAACCTCTATAGGTCATGTTGGATCTAAGCACTCAACCTATGCAAGTCAAGTTGATATTCACCATCCAGCCTTTGTTGATCATGCTGGTGCGATCCTTCCAACCTTTACAAGTCACGTCGGATCTAGTCACTCAGCCTCTGTAGTTCATGCTGAGGGCACGCATTCAACCTCTGTTGTTCAATTTGAACCTCCCCATCCAACCTCTGTTGTTCATGTTGGATCCATCCACCCAGCCTCTGTTGTTCATGCTGGGGAAACACACTCAACTGCTACAAAGCATGTTGATCCTAACCACTCAGCCTCTGTTGTTCATGTTCGTGGTGCTCTTCCAACCTCTACAAGTCATGTTGGGGGGATTCTGTCAACCTCTGTGGTTCATGTTGAAGAAAATATACCAACCACTACAAGTCATGTTGAAACTATTGAAAAGACTACCCGTTCAAAACACAAGCCCAAGTTCCCTTGTAAGCTTTGTGAGGGAGACCACCTTACTTATAAATTCCCTTCTATCATGGAGGTGCGAAGAGTTTGGTTTCATGGTCATCCCATTTTTTAACATTCTGAAGCTTTTCAACAACCAAACTCTCTTAGATAGGTTGGACCCAGTCACCCAACCTCTGTAGTTCATGCTGGGGGCAAACTCTTAGCCTCTGCAGGTCATGCTGAGAGAAAACAGTCATCCACTTCTAGTCATGTTGACACCGTTGAGAAAACTGGTCGTTCGAAGTGCAAACTTAAGTTCCCTTGTAAGCTATGCGAGGGAGATCATCTTACTCACTAGTGCCTTACTATTGCAGAGGTGTGAAGAGTGTGGTCTGAGACTCAAGATTTTTCTTCTCCTGAACAACCTATAGTTTATCAACAACCTACTCAACCTTTGGTTGATCAAGTGGTCGAACAAATCTCAGGTTTGGTCGATCCCACTCTTGTTTCGGAGAGTGATCCTGATGTGATTGAACCAATGTCATATTTGGTCAATCCCACTCTCCCTTCGGAGAGTGACTTTCATGAAGCGGTTGAATCGATTCCATTGTCGATCAATCCCACTCTTACTTTGGAGAGTGAAGTGTCTACTAGTCACATTTTCTTCACTGCCAGTTTAGAACTTACTGAATATGGGGGCACTGAACTTGCTTCAAATCAACCCCCACCAAGCTCTCGGATTTCTTCCTTTGATTGGGATAGCCTAGTTGATCCGCGCCTTCCTTCCGATGCACCTTTCCAGATAAAGGTCAAAGTTGAACCTTATGCGATTGCTCATTGCATTGTTGATGAAGGAGCCTTAGTTAGTATTTTTTCTGCTTGTTCTTGGCGAGTCATGGGATCTCCCAGCCTTGTGTCGACTTCTAGTAAGTTACTGGCATTTGATAGAAGAACTTGTATAGCCTTGGGAATTCTTGCTCAAACACCTGTTACTTTGGGTGGGAAGACTGTCTTACTTGACTTCATGGTGATAGAAGACCCCTTGGACTTCAATATGCTCCTTGGACATGATTATGTCTATGCCATGCAAGCTGTGGTGTTAACATTCTTTCGTGTGATGTACTTTAATCATGGTGAAGAAATTGTCACTATCGATCAATTGGATTTTCATGATCCATCTCCTAACCCAACTAGAGACTAGGTATTTCCTTTATTGGTTCCCAGTGTTTCTATAGACACTACCCTGCCACAAGTGAGCTATGTGGCCTCTTGTCCTTTGCGTTCAATTGCTACCAAGAAGCAGCCTTTATTTTCATGCTTACCTTCTCGGGACTTGGTCCCAGCAGTTGACTAGGTGAGTCATCCTATATAGACTGCGGGGCCTAATCTCCACTCTGTCAATCCATTTGAAATTTTAGACATGTGTCCTATAGTGGATGATCTCCTTCCTTCAGATGAAGTATTCCTAGAGTCCTTGATACAGTCTAACCTTCTTTTGGATGTTGGTTCAGTTGTGACTAGCTCTAACCTTGATTTTCCTAGTAAGCCTGACCTTTATTCTTATGTTGATCTTGTTGAGTCTTTTGACTCTTCCTTCGAACAGCAAGTCAATGATCCTGACGAGTTTGATTTTTCTTCTGAATTTTTCAACTCCTGTGATACTAAGTTTGTCCCTACGCACTCTATCTCTCTTGTTGATTTTTACTCTCCTTCTGAGGTTGATCTTACTAATTATAAACCCTCAAGCCTTGATTCTATAGAATATTCTTTGGTCGATTCTTCCTTGACTTTACCTTTTGTAGAAGATAGCAAAGTCGCATGTGTTTCTGCCAAAGTGACCTGCATCGGATCTTTTCTTCTGAATATGATCCTGATGTTGTTGTTTCTTGGAGACAGGATTCTTAGTTGGATTCACAAGTGTTTACTGGCCTCGCCTTGTGCTCCAAGTTGTAATTGCATTTGCATGTATCCTGCTCACACTTTTGAGCCTTATGCCAGATTCCACGCATTTAGCTCATTGTATAAGCCCTCATCTTTGTTCTTATTGTCGCTAAGCCTTGTATCATTTTTCCTTTGCAACTTGACACCCTTTACCTTGAGGAGACATTCCCTGAGTGTCCTTACCTTGCTCGCTTTCCTTGCATTATGCATAGGTTTGTTCCTTGCGCTTGGAACTAGTTTTGCTTGTCTATGACACTCGTCTCCTCGCATTTAGAGCATTCTTTCTGCTCTCCTTCGAGCTCGTTAAAAACAGTAAGGAGGCCATGAGTTGAATTTTTTGGACTCGTTAAAACTTCACAGGAAAGATATATTGAGTTTCTTTAGGCCCAAGTTTGACTCCTTAAAATAGACTTGACTGCCAAGTAAACTTGTCCATTCAGGCTCCTTAAGAATATGTGAATGGGCATCCACATTGGTGGTAGGTTATCTCTTTCTCGGACCATGTGGAATGATACGAGAAAGGAACACTCTTTTTTCTTTTCAATTGAGAAGAGTATTCTCAGGCATAGGTTTATCACTTTTCCATATTTGAGGGACTAAATTTACGGAAAAGGAACCCCCGGTATGAGCTTAGTTTTCTCTTTTTCATGCTCTGGACCAAAACATGAAAAAGATTTCGAGTGTACTTTATGTCTTTGTCATGCTTGTTAAACCCTAAAGAACAAAGCATCGATTTTATTGTTGTAATCCCCATTTCTTGTAATCAAATGGATCTTTCCGAGTGATCTTGCCTTCCTTCACACTCATAAAACTCAGGCTATATGCTGCTTTTGAAGGAGCATTGGGCAGGTGGTATTTTAACTTTTTTTGGAGCTTCCTGACTAAGTACAAAAAAAGTGCGCCTTTTCTTCTTCAGAAGTTAAGAGATTTCTTATTTGGTATGTTTTATACTTTTCTGGCCTCAGGATACTAAATTGTACAAAAAAGCACCCCCCTGGAGTCTTCTTTGGAGTTCTCAGACTCTCTAAACTATGAAAACACCATCGAGCATGTACTAGTTCGGGCTTGTAAAATCCATGAATCAGTGCTTTATCAAGCATTCTTCTTTCTTTTCTTTGAGCTTGCCAAAAATGAAAATGGTCCGAGTTTGCTTTCTTGGACTCATTAAACCTTTACAAGAAACAGGGGAAGGGAAGTTCATTCACATGTTTTTTACATCATGGCAGCAAGTCCTGTTTCCTTGAACAAAGCACTAGTTTTGAGTCTATCAATAGTTGGGTCCTAGTATTTTGACCTTATCCTCACTCATAGTTTATTACTACTCCAGTTGGTCTCTTTTCCAATTATATGGGGAATCGGTCAATGTCTCCTATATTGCAGATTTGTTTCGTTGGTCTTTTTGTGTCAAAATCTTCCTAAGTCACTTTTGTGTCATGCTCACTGTTCAAGGATTAAACCTTTGCCGGCCATTATGCAGTTGTGTTGACCTTTTGTGTCAGCCATTCCCTGGTATCGGTTCATTACATCATGTCTTCAGTGTTTCTTGTTGTGAAATTCAGTACCAATTCCAAATCCAATTAGTCTTTGACTTACCTCGTGTTGGATGATGAAGGATGCCTTAATGCCTTCCTTTGAATGGATCTCTTCCTATTGACTGCAACACGTCTTGCTATGGGAATGAGATTTAGAGTTTTATGATAGTACATTGGGGATTGTAGTCATCAATGGAAATTTCCCTTGCTATTGGGTAGTGGGAATACCTTAATGTATCATACTCGATGGATTCTTCAAGTGTTCGACTTCAAGTCCTTGTAATCACACTTTTTAGAATGTACTAGGTACCTTGGGGACCATTTTCATTAATGGTGGTTTCCCTATCATTTGTTAACGGTTCTCATTATTTACCAATAATCAAATGGTTTCCTTCATGTTCGACTTCAACTCCTTTATTTGCATGGTTAGGATTCATACCTTTTTTTGGGCAGTTTGGATCGAAGACCTTGGGCTGACAGTAGCATTATCATTTTTTGCTATTGCCTGAGTTGCGCAAGACCTTGTTACACTTTATATGACATTTTGCTGAGATATAGATCCACCTTGTATTTTTGTGGCTATGATCGATTGTTGAGCATGGATCCACCTTGTTCATTTGTGGCCATGAATCCTTTAGATTTGATATGGTACCTTTTTGCATATTGAGCGACCATGATAGTTTCATCAGTTATACATATGTTGGATACACCTTATATCTTTATGGCGATGTTTTGTATATGGACTTGTATGTCCCAGAGATCAGTTCTTCTGACATTTATCTCTCTTTCAGGTACCTTTGTTTGAGCCTTTTGATCTTGGATTCTCTGCTCTCTCCATACTCAGTTGTTTCCTTTATAATGTATTTCGGCGATCATCTTCCCCTCTAACCTCACACATTAGGGGGCATCTTTTATAGCTCAAAATGACACATCTATGCCTATGACCACTTTCCCATGATTTCGTCGCATGTCGACACTTCCATGACGACACTTCATGAAAAGTCACTGAAAAAACACCTAACTTGGAGGACCTATATATTGAGTTCTATAGTTCCGTTTGACCTCATCTCTACACTGTTGGAAACATATTTCAGTTAGCTAAAACTTTCCAGAAGACACCAAAGTCTAAAAGTGCCCAAAAATACCCTTACAATGAGCTTTTTTGTCTATACGCGACTTGCTCTCTATAATACCCACGTACGTACGCGAGTTGCTCTCTATGATACTCGTGTATGTACATGATTTGCTTATGTACATGACTTTATATACGAGCAACCCGTGTGTATTTCTCGTGTATGCTACTGTTGTGTTCAGCAACCCGCGTACGCCTCTTAAAAATGTCAAAAAAACATGTATTTTGAATTTCGAGTAGTTTGGGTAGTTATGCAACTGACTCCTTTAGTTGTAACTACTTTGTCTCCACCCCTAACTCTTCCTTAAGCATATAAATAGAGGTACGGAGGTCCATGAGTGGAGAATTGAATCTTTGCATTGTTATGCTGGAGGATTTGGAGCTCTCTTTGCCCACACCTTTGCCCTAGAAGCATTCTCCTTGTGTTGCAGAGCTTGGAGGCTGAGTTCCTTGGAGAAGAGAAGTAGCGGAACCAGATCAAGGTTTCGTGAGGTGTCGAACTTGAAGAGAAGGTATACTTGTACTTGTTTTCAAGATTAATAAAGATGTGATGTCCTTCTTCTTCCCAAATGATTGTTCAATGTGTGATTGGATTTCTATTTATGATCATATGATGATGTTATTCAGATTATTATTTCATGTTTATTTGATTATCATTGCTTTATATGTGGTCATATTGGTTTGAGGAAGGTATAATTCATTTTGCAGGTTTCTTGAAGAAAAAGGAGGAAGAAGAGGATTGAAGAGAAAGCTTGGACCAGCCTTCAGTTAATTAGGTGTGGATCTTTCTAATCTCTGATCTTGCTTATATATACTTGCAGAACCATTTGCATCCACCTTTCAACCCTAGTATGTTGATGGCCTCTTAAACCCTAGCCATAGGATACTTTCCTTTACAACAAATATGTTTCAAGGCACACTCTCTTTCTTTTCACTCTTGTTTCCACTCTATGTTAGAACTGATCTTATGGACGTAACTATGTTGGTACATAAGTTATAACTTATATTGTGTGTAATCACATGTAGCTAGGACCAACAGTAGAATTGTCTATCTACTAGAATAAGGTGCAAGATATTACATGTTTGTAACCAGGTTTTCATAATTTGGCTGCTAACTAGACTGGTGGAACATTGCTTTTTTATCTGGTCATGTGCATGCACTAATGTGTATTGCTAATCACATGGCTTATTAGGTCCTGATATAACTAGAATTCCCAAGCTACATGATTTTAGGTAACCAAATTGGTACTATTACATTGTCATCTTCTGATACATGCAACACTATTGATGTTGATGAGTGTCCTTTCTGGTATTACAAAAGCCTCTTTCTCTGTTGCCTTGTTCGACCATTAGATACTCAATTTTGTGTATTGATCCTTTTTACCATTATAGAGGACTCTGTAAGTTAGGTTCTCAAATTATTAAAGGGTTCTAGCTCAATGGAAGAGCGCTTGCCTTACAAGAAAGAGGATAGTGGTTTGATTCCTCCATGCCCTAACGATATTATAATATCGGTTAAATACTAAAATCGACTAAATTAGTGACCGAAACATGAGAGACGCGAAACTAGGCATTAAAAAGAATGAAACACATGGTGCTAATGATGAAGCCAAACATGGCATTGATATGGTAGCAAAATAAGACGTTACTTTGGATGCAAAACATGGCGCTACATAGGAAGAAAAATATGCTGCAACAATATAAGAAATATTTGGTGTCATTTTGGTAGAAAAACATGATGCAAAAAAGGAAACAAAAATTGGTGCAAATTTGGAAGCGAAAATTGGAACATATTTGGAAGTAAAACATGGTGCAAAATGGTATGCTAAAGTGGTAGCAAAAATGGATGCTAATTTGGATGCTAACATGGTTCTATTAAGGATGAAAATATGGCACTAATGAGGGTGTCATTTAAGAAGCAAAAGCAGACACTCGCTAGGAAGCAAAGAAGGACGTTATCTAGGAAGCAAACCTCGACGTTGTTTAGGAAGCAAAGTTGGGCGCTATTCTGGAAGCAAACCTTGACGTTGTTTAGGAAGCAAAGTTGGACGCTATTCTAGAAACAAAAAAAGAGACGATATTTTGGATTCCATAAAGGTTGCTATTTAGGAAGAAAAAAAATATGTTTTTTGGGACACTTTAAGTTTCGTCCATGACGCGTCCCATTTAGCATCTAGTTTAACCACTCAATGTAAAAAAAAATTACACTAAAAAGGGACACTAAATGGGATGCTAATTCTAGGATTTGTTGTAGTGTATCATGGAGAATGGTAAATGGGATTCCCAAGGAAGGAAATAAGTTTCCCATGGGGATGAAGAATTTGAGAGAGTTTTCAGAAAGAGTAAGTTAAGTGATGGGGAACTTGTTCAAAGTTTTCCACACCTATTTTTGATCCATCATTTTTTTTAAAGAGAAGGCTTCCAAAGAAGGCATGGAAGAGGTTGTTGCAAAATGTTCACCCTAGTTGTTTGAAGATTCATAGATGGGTGAGAGAGAGGATTCTATGAAGATGCCTCAGTGATGAAGGATTGAATTATGAAAATAATTGCATATCATGCAAACAATATGGACTGGATCATAGTTATATTATACAATCTCTACTACTTAAAAATCTAGTAAAGCACAATTGTCAAAGTCTTACTTTGATGATTTTCACTAATATTTCGATGCATGATAGTTTTGCTTTAGGAAAGGTCATTGAAATATCCCTTATGAAAAACTCATATAATATTTTTCACATGAATGGAATTTTATCAATGCATTATTATTTCCTTCCTAAGTGTTTCAATAAGGGATTGGCCATTCTACATGTTTTGTTCAAGTTCAAACCAAACATTGAAACATAATTAGTAGCGAATTATTTTGAAATCAAGTTCATTCATGAGTTGATGATGAAGGATGAAAAATTAAATATTTACAAAGGATTCATTTATGAAGGAGATGAAGTTCACATGGTGTATGCAGTACCTAGCAGAAGTTTGTTGAAAACTGTCCAAATGTTTCGTCATTCAATATTTTACCTTGCTTGAGGAAAAACAAGTTTTGGGAGGGAAGAACTATAATTTTCCCATATTGGTGACATATGGATCATCCTATTATCCATTAAATACCTAAGCTTTTCTAATAAAAATTCATATTCTTGGGGTTAGATTTTGAAACAAGGAAATTAATTAACAGTGACAATTATTATTCCCCAAAGTTTGAAAAAGCACTTTAGATAAGTTTATTTTTCATAAAAAAATTTATATTAATAAATGATAAATGGAAATGGGCCATGAGGAAACATTAGAGGACAATTCGTAACCAAAATAAAATTGGAAAAAAGAAGAAGAAAGGAGAAAGCACCTAAAGCTGGAAAGCATAAAAAAGAAGGAAACATGATAAAGCAGTGAAAGTTGGCATAAAGTAGGAATGCAAAAAAGTAGTACAAATAAGGAAAGTAGGATAAATAATGATACAAGTATAAATAAATATAAATTCGGACAAAATAAAAAATAGAGATAAAGTAGGATAAATAAATAACGTAGAATAAAGCAGTAAATGTAGAAAGAAAAAAAGGAAAATCTTGGAAAGTAAGCAAAGAAAGAAAGTCGTAATATTCCTCATGAGGTAAAATTAGTATATGTGACATTATCTACATTTCATTCAATCAATAAAAGAATAGGAGCACAACACTCTACCATCTTTTGATCATTTGTGTTTTTCATTGAGAGCATTTGTTCTACTCTGACATGGGAAATCTTCCCCTAGTCCAAGCTGGGAGATGTGCCCCTATTATTTAGAGCATAATGTAATTCATAAATTTTCCCTAAGTTGTATTGAAGGTTTTGAAGATTCATCAAGAAAGTTCAAAAGCTAAGAAGGAGAAATATCTTGCCACAATTTGAATCTTCCTATTCTTCTTCTTTCTCTCCATTCTTTATCATTCTGTGAAGAAGTCAAGCCCCTATATAATGATGAAGAATTTATGGAATCCCATATGAATTTAATTTCTTATTCTAAACCATTTGTATAAGTTTTTAAGTCATTTCAATAAATAATCCCCGAGTCTCTGCGAGTTTTAGAAGATCCTATCATGGTTTCTAAGATGTCTAGTCAATCCCAATTCACTTCCAACACCTAGTCTTGATTTTTCTAATTGATTCTTGGTGTTAGAGTTAATACCTCCTAAATTCCAATTTTGGGATATTACACAATCTTGCAAAGGTGACTTTTTCGAAGCTTATCCTTTTGTCATCCAACACAATAGTTACGAAGTGACTACAAAATCTTACTCACTAGTAATTTTCCTTCTCTTCTAAGTTTGCCTAACAATTTGTTCTTTATTCTATCCAGTGCAAACATCTCCAAATTATTTACTCTGTTAGTGGACTCTTGGGTCAATATATTTTAAATAGTTACAAAACCTAGGAAAAACATTGTGGAAAAACTTTGAGGGGTGTATACCTCTTCCATTGGTTCTCCCTCTATTGTTTCTACATTCCCTTATTGTTTTTCTAAATTTTTCTCTTCTCTTTATTTCTTTTTCTTCTTAACCTATGCTTCTTTGGCCTTATTTTTCTTATAATTTTTTTTTCTTCAACTTTTACTCTCAATTCTTATTCTTTTGATAATATTTGTTTGATCCTTTGTGTCTTCTATAGCTTTTGTCTCAACCTCTTCCTTAGCCTTTGTTTCATCTAAATCAAACTCACATAATAACTCCATTGGTTGTAGTCATTTTCATTACCAATTCAATTCTTTTAATGCCATGGTCGAGTTCATTTATCACAACCAATTTTTATAATTGGAGTAAAAAAAAATTGACTCCTAATCCATTTTCCCATAACACTGAACCCATTACTTAAAGTGGCATTTTTTTTTAGACTCTTAATATTCTCACAAAACATTCTTAATAGAAACCTCAAATCCAACTCTTTCACCCACCAATAGTATAATTCAATGCGATTTTTTCATTCACCATACTTCTCAGAACTCAAGAAATACTAAAGGGTTGTCATACCATGCCATGAGAAAATCTAAGAGAATGACATACAACCGAAAATCCACACTATAAAAGTATTGCATCCATATTTATGCATAGTATTACTAAAGGCTAAGTAGGTGCGTTCTAATCGTTGTTCCTTATTCATGACAAGGAAAAAAATGAATCCATCATCCATTAAGGGATGAAGAACCATTTTTCAAGCTCAATTTTAGGCCCTTCAAACTTGTTCCACCTACTAATATGATGACAACCATAAGTTCAAATATCCCCTACAATTTTGGTGGAGACATTTAGAAATTTGATTGTATGCCGTAATTTTTTCTTAACTATTTGTATACTTCCAGCAATTTAATGATTCTTTTGTTTTGATATTATTCGCCCCTTCGAGAGAATTGATTGAATTGATTATATTGTCATTTTTCATTTTGTAATTTCAATTGAATTGATTATATTCTCGAAGTATAATATTCTATTGTTTTTCATTGGTAGATTAATGGATTAATTCAAGGGCCCTAGGTCATAGAAGCATTATGATTTTCCACCCAAAATATTCAGTACGTTCTATAGGGAATTAAATGAAACTCTTTAATTTTCCATTAATAGTCAATGTTTTATGAAGTATTTTTTAATCACAATTTTCAAGAAAGACACAATTCCCAAAAGTTGAAAAGGTTCGATCCAAGCTTCAAGGGAGGACCAATTATAACACTGTAAATTTTAATAGTATTTCAGGTGTGTTTTATGTACATATTATTTTAGTTTAAATAATTATTCTCAAACATGTATAATTTATCATTTAATTTTAATACTACTAGTTGTTTCTTTATTTATGCAAGATTCATCTTGGATTAAATTTTCCATTCGAAGTCAAATATTATTTTTCTTTCTTTTATTAAATTAATTTATATCAATATCGATATTAATGTGGACTTTTCAATGTGGTTTATCTCTTTTCCCCTTTCTTAAAAAACAATTTTTATTTGTTTTATTTCTATTATTTTGTTATAGGTATATTGTTTCACTATAAATGCCTCCAAAAAAGAAAGGCAAACAAAAAAGAAAGGCAAACAAACTTTGTACAAGTTTTAGAGATATTCTACAATGCCAAAACTCTCTAATGTTGAATGTATTCCATATATATCAAAATTGAATGGCATACCCGACTTGAATAATTAACCTAAGGAAGACATGGATGAAGACCTTGTTGATGGTTTAGAGATATTGGGTCATGAAGAGGGTGGTGCTAGTGGTGAGAGGAAAATGAAGACCTCATCGAACCTTGAAAGTAGAGAGGAGTGGAAGATAAAATGTCCTTGGTTCTATGGTATCAATGTTGTCAATGGAATGACTCATTATAAATGTAAACTTTTTGAGGAAAACAAGGCTTAAGATCCATGGGATATTGGAACTAGATGTAAGAAAATTCAGTATGATAATGTGGAAACTCATTCAAAATATTTTGCTCATTAAACACTAGTTCGAAAAATAATGTGTGGAACTCAAAGATTGACAAATACTATCCTAGAATACATGATGTATATTAATGCTTTACCAATAACGATAAGGTGATAAACAAAATTAAATTTAGTATGTTTTATTGCAAAAAGTATATTGCAATTTCTACTTATGAAGATCTCTATCAAATCTAGATGCATTTAGAAACACCAATCCTACGTAGTCGAGTAGAGTATTGTTCATATTTAAACATAAAATCTACAATTGAATATATTGATTGTATCTCAAATTACCTTGAAGAGGTGCAAGCTCAAAAATGTTGTACAAACCATTTTTTTGATGTTAGATGAAGTATAGAGAATGGTTTGGAACAACATCTTGTTATGTGTTATAGATACCTATGATTAGGAGGAATAGGGACACTATTATCACAATTTATGAAACTTATCACTGTCCATGATGGAAAAGGAAATACCATATACGATACATTCTTCAATATAAAAGAAACAAGGAAACTAAAAAATGGAAAGGAAATAAGAGTTTCTACTAACGATGATTCATTTATGGTTGCACATGAAAATAGATTTGTCAGATTGTTAAATAATCATTTTCCAAACCTGATTGGTACTCATTGCATTGCACATAGTGATGAACTTGTAGAATCAAATGCTTCAAAGAAGATACATGAATTCTTGTATATCGAGAAATTAGAAGCTAAGGTGTACTCATGGGTTTGAATGTCAAGAAGAAGAAATCACGTGTTCATTTACTTATTAGAAGTAATGGAATTATAATCCTTACAAATTATTCAAACAAAATAGATTTAATGGTTATCTAGTAGGGACAATGTAGCTAAAATACTTGTTACATTGATTATTGCGATTTTGAGCTTTTGGAAAAAGAAAAGAAAGAACTCATGGAGTCATAAGGAAAAAAATTTATTAGTTCAATTCTATCTACATTTTCTTCTTGATGTTTTTATGGAGTTGAATAAACTAACAAAACAAATTCCAAGAAGATAATATAGATGTCACAACACTTGAAATAACTATTGATCATACATTAAATACACCTCAGAAGTATTTTTGTAGGCCATAGCTTTTTGTAGATTGTGTAACACATCTTAGAAAATTATTGAAAGACTCTAGAGACAGATCCCTTGAAATGTTAACAAAGACAGGAATACATAGACATAATTTGTTGTATATTTCAATCCAAGATTGACGCATTTCACAAACAATGGAAACATGTATTGTTGGATCCCTTGAGAATTCCATAGAAGTTACAAGGAATTATGTACAAGTATTCATTGAGAGATTCAATTCAGACTCTTGGATCTTCATCTCTTTAATACAACAAGGTTGGTTATCCCTCCCATTATCCATATGATCTATATGTGAGAGAAAATATTGCAAAACAATGGCTTGAAAGATTATTTTTCGCATTTCCAGCTTACACTATGTAATGAAGGTATGAATGTACCATTCTTTTACATTGCAACATGAAAAGGAGACTTCTATGAATTTATTGATATGCTTCATTTAAATGGAGAAAGATTCCCTATGAAAGATACATGGAGTTATTTTATCAAATAAAATATCGACACTCTAGGTATCTAAATATATTAAAAGCATGGAAATAAATACTTGTCATACCAAAAGGTAGTATTTGATGCAAACAAGGGTTTTCAAACCAAAATATGATCAAATATATAAGGACAACAATGTTGAAATTAACGTGCTTGATGCATTAATGCATGCTTCTAAAATAGGACTTTCAACATATTAGAGGTAGAGTCACAACGAGTTTAGAATATTTAGTGTAGTTCAAAAAAATGATATTTAATGATATTTGAGGATTATAAACTTATGTTTATTTTTTATTTTATAAAAAAAAATTGTAAATACAAGTAACTTTGGGATTTTTTATTTTATCTAAAATAAAATGTGATGCATCAAATAATATTTTATTCGATTCAGAAGATCTAAAAACCATGTAAACACATGGGAGTGGAAAAAAATAACTATCTTTTTATTCATTCTCCATCCTAACTATTACAATGAAGGTCCAACCCTTTATAACTATTATCTGATATTTTTGAAAGTTGCTAATTTTAGAAAATTCTCGCATCACTATGAAACCCAAGACTAACTATAATCTAACTAGAGAGACACTAGTTTTCAAATTGATTTTCTAATTAGGTTTAAAAACCGAGAGATAACTATTAATTACAAATAAATAAATAAAAATTCCCGCAAAACACTAAAGCCTTAATTCGAGGGCTTGTATGAAGGAATTTGTCCTTAGAAAAGTGTCATAAAAGACTATGACTAAAAACATATTATCAACCAATACATTGAACACTTCGAATGACAAATTCCTTTTAAATTTGAGCCCAAACACATAACCAAGTCAGAAGCTTTGACACTCAGAAATCCCTGTATTTATTCTCTTTTTTTCTTTTTTTCATCCTTTACAAATCACTACATTATTCTACTCTAGTTGAAAAAATCGCAGCTCTTGGAAGTTGTCATCTTCAAACTGTTGCCACTTAATATGATCAAGATTCAACAAGTCCCCCTCTATAATCCATGTACTCTATGTTTTTTCTAATCCTTCCCAGTGGACTAGATATCGCTTGTACTAAACTTGTCGAGTATGAAGGGTCTCCTTATTTAAGATATGAACAACATCTTGCTTTTTCTTTCTCGGAATAACCTTATTTCAATACATCCCTACCTCACTTTCATCACCCACACTACCCCCATGGAAGATATATAATTCAGAAACATTAAACATGGGGCAAATAACAAGATCGGGTGGTAAATCAATGTTGAAAGCATTTTCATTATTTTTCCTAATAATATTGCAAGGACCGATTTTATTATACTTCAATTTGTGGTAGCTTCCTCTAGGAAACGACTCCTTTCGTAAATAGACCATCACCAAATAATATTCATTGAATATATGTTTTTGTCGATGGACATATTTTATAATTTTGTTCTCATCATTACTCGCTTGCAACTGTTGTCTCACTTGTTGTTGAAACTTTTGAATGTGTTCTGCAAATATTTCCTCATCATCATTGATTTTATCACCAAGTGGTAGCTGCACCAAATATAGTACACCCATAGGATTTCTACAATAAATAACCCGAAATAGACATTTACATGTAGATCTATTTACTGAACTTTTGTAGGAAAATTCTGCTTGAGGTAAATCCAAATCCCGCTACTTGGGCTTGTGTCTGACAATGCTCTGTAATAGGTTTCCCAAACTCCATTTCACTACCTCCTTTTTCCCATTTATTTAAGGGTGATAGGAACTACGAAAACATAATTTAGTCCCTATTTCCTGCAATAAAGTCCTCCAAGAATGACCCAAAATTCAAGTATCTCTATCCGAGGTAATAGTTTTTTGGACACCATGCAATCTTACAGTTTTTGAAAGAAAACAAATTCTGCTACCTTTGATGCGTCATTAGTTTTCTTACAAGCAATGACCTTAACCATTTTATAGAACATGTTAACAAATACAAAAATAGAGTCTTTACCTCCTTGAGTGTGTGCGATCCCCAACACAAAGTCCATGCTAAGATCTATCCAAGGATATGTGGGAACTTGTAATGGCATGTACAACCCTGTATTTTGTGAGTGTCCTTTAGCCATTTGACAAATCCTACATCTTGGCACATACCTTGTTATATATGTTCTCATCTTCGACCATTAATACTTATCTTTGATTAAGGCTAGCGTCTTATCCTTCCCAAAAATGTCCTTCCAAGCCGCTATTGTGAAGTTCTCTGGTAATATTTTATCTCATAGAACCAATTGGAATGCATCGTTATTTTCCTTTAAAGAGGTAGTCATATTTCATAAAATATTCAATTTAAATAAGATCCATGTTCCTAGCAATTGGATTCTTCAACTGTTCCACAATCTCCTGAAAATTGTTACATATCACATAGAGATCCTTCAATATAACAAACCCATTTACTTGATTTTCCATGGTTGTAAAAAGAATAATGCATCGACTCAAAGCATCTGCAACCTAATTTTTATTTCTTGATTTGTGCTTCAGAATAGAGGTGGATCCTTATAAAAGGAAACCCATTTTTCATGTCTATTGTTCAATTTATTTTGGGTGTTTACATATTTTAAAGTAATGTGATCAGTAAATAACACAAACTCTTTTGGCACTAAATAGTGCCTCCATTGTCATAATGATTGAAAAATTGCATATAATTCTACATCATATGTTGAGTATATTTTTCTTACATCATTCATTTTTTCATTGAAAAATGCAATTGGTTTATGTACTCACCTAAGTAAAACTCCAATTCCTACATTTGAGGCATCACAATCTAGCTCAAACACTTTATCAAAAAATGGCAAGTCTAATATAGCTGGCTTAGTTATGTTTTTATTTAGAAAATCAAAGCTTTCTTCAGCTTTATTGGTCCACTTGAATGTTGTGTCTTTAGTACAATATGTTATGGGTGATACAATACTACTAAAATTTCAAACAAATTTTCTATAAAAGGTGGCCATCCCATGAGAACTTCTTACCTGTGTTATGGTCCTAGGGCTAAGCCACTCCAAAATTGCTCTGATCTTCTTTTAATCCATCTTGACTCCTTCTGTTTTGATGACAAAAACCAAAAAATACCAAAATTTATTGCACGAACCTACATTTCTTCAGGTTTGCATAAAGATGATGTTTTCTCAATGTATCCAAGATAACCTTTAAATGTTGCAAGTGATCTTATTTGTTTTTACTAAAAACTAGAATGTCATCAAAATAAACGACAACCAGCTTACTAATGTAAGGTCGAAGCAGAGTATTCATCAATGAAAGGAAGGTAATAGGTGCATTAGGAAATCAAATGGAATCACCATCCATTCACATAGTCCATTCCTTGTCTTGAAGGTGGTTTTCCATCCATCTCCTTTGCGAATTTGGATCTAGTTGTATTCACTTTGGAAAACAGTTTTACTAAAATATTTAGCTCTAGATATTAGATCCATAATGTTGTCTAAGCGCGGTATAGGAAACCTCTATTTGATGGTAATTTTATTGATTTCTCTGCTATATGTGAACATCCTCCACGTATTATATTTTTTTGGAGTCAACAGTGATGGTACAACATAGGAACTCGTGCTTTGTTTTACCAAACCTTTCCTTATAAGCTCGGTTACTTGCAATTTGAGCTCTGCATGTTGTGTATGAATCGGTTTTAGGTTTCTTAATTAGGTAACGATGATCCCAGGATCAAATCAATGTGATGTTGAATATCCCTCTTTGGTGAAAGACCATAAGAATTTCATTAGGAATAACATCAACATAATGTTCTAGTAACTTAACTTCTTTAGTAGGTATTGGTATGTCTTCCTCTTCTCCTTTGCACTATTAATGCATAGAACAATCCTATTCCCTTCATTTCTATAACAATCTCTTTTTCTGACAACATATTCTAAGTTTTCCCTTCATATTTAAGGGGCAATAAGATGATTTTTGTTCCATCCTTCCAAAAGGTGTAGGTGTTGGCAAGAAGTTTTGATTAAGATGAGATGCATGACACCAAGGGTGATTCATAAGATGAAGAGTGATGCATAAGACCGAATATGATCCGCAAGAGAAAAGATGGAACAAAAGGTGGAAAATTTGACAAAGAGTCGACTTGATCAATGTTTCAAAGTTTTTGGTCATAATTTTGTAGTTATGGTGAGTTGACTTTATCAATGTTTCTAAGTTTTTGGTAATAATTTTTGTAGTTCTTGGTCTGAAATAGTTAGAAATTTTATCAAAGTGGAGAATCTTAAAAATGGTGCAAGCCTATTATTATCACCCTATAATTTTCTGATGGCTTTGGTAGGAAGTCATGGAGGTAACCATTACAACCAAACTTTAGACTGTATTCTAGCTAATATAGTCAAACATGGCTCTCTCTTGTCATAGAAAACAGAAACACATATATATGGATTTAAACAGCTTGTAGAAGGCTAGATTTCTAAGAATAACTTGATATTTGTGGTTTTAAAGGTGGTGAGATAGATAAAGAAGAAACACCATTGGGCGATGGAGTCACAATCTGAATATATTCAAGGGGATTACAGTCATAATGAGTGGTTATTTTTCCTATGAAAACTGAGGCAAATTGGCAATTATCTTTAGTCAAATTATATTTAAAGTCATGGTAGGAAGAAATGAGGAAAGATCCAAGTGAAAAACAGAGGCATCTATCAAGGATGAATCTATGAGAACACCTTTAGTAGAAAAATGAAAAAGAAAACCAACAGAAACATAGCACCTATAAGTGGATCAATTATATGGCATCTATTACAATCACATTACAAATATGATTTCTGATGTAGGAGCGTTTAACCGAATTCCTTGCATACTAATTTAGAAATGTATTGGCAAAAAACACATTCATGGAGAGGAAATATCGGAAACACATACTGAATAGGAACAACTTGAAGAATATCAGAAAACTTAGAGAATACTTCTCATTAAAGCTTCCAAGAAAATTAGGGAGATGAAAAACCAGGAGAAGAATGCTTTCTGAATGAAATTCCAACAAAAATATTCAACTGTTTCTTCCTCTTTTGAGGGTACATTTATAGTGTGAACATGCTCCCAATACCAATGTCTAAACATAGATGAATATAGAGAGTGGCCATCAAATCCACATGCATGAAATTGTAACAACTTCCGATCTGGCGAATACACCATGATCACAAAACCAAAACAAGAAATGATGCTAGGGAATGCATGATGGAAAAAAATGGGAAATTGAACACCTAGAAATCATTCCTATTGGCTAAAAACGATGGCTCATAGCCTCCCTCAATGTTCTGCAATGGTTTTCTTCATTCCTGAACCTTTACCAGTGAGATCACTTCTGAACCATTCATCTTACTTCAAGATTCATCCTCAGTCATTGATTTGGTAGAAATCAGAACCCAGAACTTCAACTTTTCACAACGAAACCACTTAGTATTTCCGATTTCCGATTTCCACCTTTTTGTGCCTTTCTACACCATTGATCTTGGAAAAATATTTCTAGACTATTAGATTCGGAGGAAAGTGGAAAGTGTAAAATCAAATTTTCAGGACCAAATTCTTAGTATTTTCTATTTTCCATTTCCTCCCTTCTACACCTTTTCATAGCATTGATCTAGGCGGAAGATTTCTTGACTGTTGGATCTGGCGGAACGTGGAACCCACATCACGGAAGAAAGAATTCAGAACTTCAACTTTTAATACTTGGAAACTTTGTGATTCTACTTTTCGATTTCCACCCTCTTGCACCTTTACGCATCGTTGATCTAAGAAGAAGCTTTCTAGACCATTAGATCTAGCAGAAAGCATAATTGGGATCGCTGAAGGAAGAAGTTGGAACTTCAACTTTTAATAGCTGGAAACTTTGTGTCTGTGATATTCAATTTTCTCCCTCTTGTGCCTTTCAACATCATTAATATGGGAATAAACTTTCTAGACCGTTGGATATGGTACAAAGTAGAACCCATATCGCGGAAGGTGGAAGTCGGAACTTCAACTTTTCATACTTGGAAATTTTGCGTTTACCACTTTCTGATTTCTGCCCTCTTATTCCTTTCCACACCATTGATCTGGGAAAAATCTTTCTAGAACACTGGATTTGGAGGAACCTAGATCATGAAAGGTAGAAGTCGGAATTCCATCTTTTATAACCCAATTTTTACCTCTTTTTCACTTTCGATCATGATTTTCCATGGGAGGTAATGATTTTTTCCCATTTGATCTCTTTTGAGGGTTCGATCTCCAACGTATGTTGTTTCCAAGGCCTATCCTTGATCGTATTTTTCATAATTAAGCAAATTTGCAAGTCATGCCAAATGATTTCTTATTATTTTGACATACAAGCCTAGGAATAAGCCTCCCCAGCAACATCAAACCTTCTCCTGCATACCTCTAGGTCATAATATATGAAATTATTTTGACCATACCCCTCATTTTTACTAGTCTAGACCTTTGCAGGGGAATCATTGCAGATGCCTGGTGTAGAAATATTTAAAATTTAGCACAAGTGCTAACATCAGCTCCAACTCGGGGATGCTAACCTCCCTATGATGTAGCAAAGAACCACCTATACCACATGTCTTATCCATTGGGCTGGTCCCAATATTTCCTCAGACATGATTTGAAAACAAAAATTTGAACAAGTATCAAAAACAAATTGGAAAATTGCTTTAAAGAAATGCTCGCCATGTCAAGCTTATTTATTCCTATATACACTACTTATTGAACAATAATTCTCAATAATGTAATTTCTGACTTCTAATGAAACCAATCAAGAAAATGATATAACGATTAAGGTCCTTCATCATGCTTGATCAGAGATGAAGGACTTAATGGCAACATGTTATTATGAGAGGTTTGATATTTACTACACATGTATAACCCACCATTCCCATTGCAAAGATTCTCCATATATTTATCCTCTGGGTCATGACAACCTGCAAATTTTTTTGTTATGTTCTTATCATGACAAGGCTACTCCATATATCCAGACACTAAATGATAAAATCTGGGACAATCTTCAAATATTTATGTTATATGCTTGTCTTGATATTTCTACTCACATTATGCCTCCACCAGCACCCTATCTTACTAGTCTTCAAAATAACCCTGCAAGGAATGCTCATGACGACTTGTGAATGAAGCACCAACCACTTCTTTTAAAATGCCATAATTTATAATTTGATCTCTTTCATGCCTTTCACAAGGAATATCTTCAATACAATCAAGTGAAAAACACTCTTCTTGACATGAAATATCTTAACTAGAAGAACAAGAAGAGACATCCCACTTAGGAACCTCATCTTCCAAGTAGCCACCCTCATACTCATCATATATGGGAGGATTGAAATATTCTTCAAAACAACCCCACAGACAGTTCATAAGAGGCGGATTGCATTATTCATAAAACAAATTGTAACACTCCTACTATACAATGCTAGGAAGATTATATTCTTGCTCGTGAAAAGGAGGATTGGAATTCAAAGAAGATTCTACTTGTTCATGCCTTTCTTCCAACTCTAATTCAAGCTTTGATTCCTCTTTACTTGAAATTTAAGAAAATGAACATGTGGAAAAATAAGTGGTTGAATTAGGGTTTTGTATTATGTCCATTTTAGGAAAGGAAGACAATATTAGCTATTGGGAATTTTCTTAAATATCATGGAAATTTGTTTGTCTTTCTTTTTGAGCTGAGTATTCATGTAATTTATTTAAAAATCTCTTCATCCATATACTTCTCATCAATGTATATGTCTTTCAAATTTTCAATGAACTCTTTATCATGTCTGCAACAATCTTGATGTAACAACAAAGAAGGATATTGATCATTAAAAAGTTCATGAAATACTGAATGGAAGTCTTTAAGGGAATATATATTCTCTGTTGGCAATTCCCCATCCCATGACCTTGAATTTCCTTATAAACTAATCATGAACATTTTCATTAAAGAATCCTCATTCAATTCAACTTCTAGCCTATGTATATGCTTATGAAATATGAACAAATGAATTCCAACATCATCACCCCTTTGATATTTGAACCTTGGAATAAATTTTTTCCATTATATATTACGTATTAGATTTGGAAAAATAGGGATTTGAGCATGATTCATAAGATCATACCTTACAGCTATGGATCTTGTCTTGCTGATGGAGAAACTGAATCGATTCGTCAAACTTTGCAACCCCTTTGGTAGTGGAGCTGCCATAGAAAATTTACAGACCAGAGTCTCTGAAGATTGAGTCACAAGGTGAAAGAGGAATTATCTTCTTGATGTTTGATCATTGTTCACCATCAATAGTCAAATCTAAAAATTTTCCGTTCATACTCAAGGAATATTTAAACCTTCCTCCTCATACTGGTCCTTCTATCCATTGGTCTCATTAGTGGAGTCACCTTTCAAAAATTTGAGTGGAGTCACTAGAGCATATACAACCAATGTGTGTCTATGACTGGCTGCTCAACCAGGATGTAGAACTAAGCAATGTCTTTTTTCCTAGTGATGATTTTCTCTTTCATCCCTGGAAACAACACCAAGATGATACCACCCTATAATTTTCCTATGGTTGTGGTAGGAATTCATAGGGGTAACCATTTAAACCGAACTTTAGATTGTATTCTATCCAATACAGTCAGAGAGGGCTCTCTCTTGTCACAGAAAATAGAAACACATACATATGGATTTAAATAGCTTTTAGAAGGCTAGATTTCTAAGAGTAACATGATATCGGTTGTTTTAAAGGTGGCAAGATAGACAAACAAGAAAAACCATTAGGCAATTGAGTCACAGTCTGAAGATATTCAAGGGGATTACAACCATAATGAGTGGTGATTTTCCTATGAAAAATGAGGCAACATGGCTATTATGTTCAGTCAAATTATATTTAAAGTGATGGTAGGAAGAAATTAGGAAAGAGCGCAGTGAAAAAAAGAGGCATCTATAAAGGATGAATATCTGAGAACACCTTTAGCAGAAAAAGGACAAAGGGAAACAACTGAAATAGAGCCCCTATCAGTGGATGAATTATATCACAGCTATTACAATCACATTACAAATAGGGTTTCTGATGCAGGAGAGTTTAACCAAATTCATTTCATACTAATATAGAAATGTATTGGAAAAAAACACATCTGTGGAAAGGAAATATGAGAAACACAAACTGAATAGGGAAGAACTTGAATAATCTCAAAAAACTCAGAGCATACATCTCATTAAAGCTTCCAAGAAAATTACAAAGATGAAAAATAAGGAGCAAAATGCTTTTTGAATGAAAGTTCCAACCATAATTGTCAACCCTTTATTCCTCTTTCGATGGTATATTTATAGTGTGAACAAGATACCGATACCCACCTCGAAATAGGGACAAATACAGAGAGTGGGGATGTAACCCACATGCATGAAATTGTAACAAATTCTAATCTCACGAATCCGCAATAATCACAAAACCAAAACAAGAAAGCATGTTGGGGCACGCATGATGGACAAAAATGGGTAATTGAACACCTGGAAATCATGCATGTTGGATGAAAGTGATGGATTAGAGCCTCCCTCAACATTCTGTAATAATTTTCTACATGCCCGCACATTTACTAGTGAAATCGCTTGTGAACCGTTGATCTTACATCAAGATTCATCATCATTCGTTGATATAGTGAAAAGTAGAACACAAAACTTCAACTTTTCACAATGAAACCACTTTGTATTTCTGATTTCTGATTTCCTCCCTTTTGTGCCTTTTCAAACTGTTGATCTGGGAAAAATATTTCTGGACTGTTGGATCTAGTGGAAAGTGGAAATGGAAAATCAACTTTTTAGGACCAAATTCTTAGTATTTCTGATTTCCGATTTCTACCCTTCTATGCCTTTCCACACCATTGATCTTAGCGAAATATTTCTAGACTATTGGATCTGGAGGAACACGAAACTTGCATCGCGGAAGGAGGAAGTCAAAACTTCAACTTTTAATACCTGAAAACTTTGTGTTTCCACTTTTCAATTTTTTCCCTCTTGCGCCTTTCCGTACCGTTTATCTGGGCATAAGCTTTCTGGACCGTTAAATATGGTGGAAAGTGAAACCTGGATCATGGAAGGAAGAATTAGGAAGTGCAACTTTTATCACCCAAAAACTTTGTGTTTATGCTTTCCAATTTCCACCTCTTATGCCTTTCCACAACGTTGATCTGGGCGGAAACTTTCTGGACCATTGTATCTAGCAGAAAGTGGAACTCGGATAATGGAAGGCATAAGTCAAAACTTCAAATTTTTTTATTTGGAAACTTTGGATTTTTCACTTTCTAATTTCCTCCCTCTTGTTCCTTTCCACACCATTGATCTAGGTGGAATATTTCTGGACCGTTGGATCTAGCAGAAAGAGGAACCCGGATTGCAGAAGGAGGAAGTCAGAATTCCATCTTTCATAACCCAATTTTTACCTCTGCTGCACATCCAATCCCGATTTTTCACAGACATAAATGATTTTTGGCCCTTTGATTTATTTTGAGGGTTGGATCTCCACCATCATTTTTTTGTCTCAACACCAAATTAACCAACGTGTCATCAACACACTAACAGTAGCAGATCAACGAACGTAGGAAGAGGCCCATGATGGTGGGCGATGATGTAAATTTACCTCTATTTCATGGGAACGAGACCGAGGATCCCAAAAAATATTGGTTTCTATGCGAAGCAGTCTGGACTATAAAGAAAGTCCTAGATGAGGATATTAGGAAGGGTTAGTTGGTAACAACTTTTCAAGGTCACGCACTAGTCTGGTACATGAATATTATGTAGGTTCCCACAAGGAACCCAACAAAGACTCTAGCAGAGAATAAATATTGATTGACTGAAGAATTCAAGAAGCCCAAGTATGAGTCGCAATATATCATAGAATTAAAAGAGATCAAGAAATATCCAAATTAATTAGTCTGGGATTTCAATCAGCGATTCAATACACTAATGACGAATGTCATTTTCGGAATGAGCGATGTGAAGCAAAAAGAATGGTTCATTGATGCGCTCGTACAACATATCAAGATGTTGTTGATGAAATAGAAGATTGCGAGAAAGAGAAAGGATCTAGAGATCAAAATGAAGCTGGAAGCATGACCTATTGGTGAAAATAGGGTCAACATGAATCAGATCCAATTGCAACTAGAGAACCTGATGATCCAATTGCAAGATATCAAGAAGGGAAAAGAGCATCATGAGGAGATATGGTGTACTTGAAGTCATGCAGGGAAAAGAGCATATCAAGAAGGGAAAAGAGCATCATGAGGAGATATGGTGTACTTGAAGTCATGCAAAGGGGAACCACAAGGATTAATTCCCATATTTTTTAAATTATTTGTTGTCAGGAGCATCGAATCCACTAATTCAAGGTGTCTTTCCGTGGTGTCGCATCTTTTAGATTCATGGACATCGACACGAAAACTGTGTATATCTTCAAAAGGTGGTCCAAGCTTATGAATTTATATTGTATGTTTTGTCAATATGTTGGTCACAAAGACAAGGTTTTCTGAGCATATTATTTTCTCCAAGATAGAACTATGGATATGTACTATATTAATGGTGAAGAACACCGATCTGTGAAGAGACCACCACTACAACAGTCACCGCAGGTGGTACAACCATAACCGCAGTTTGTACCACAACCAAAGTTTGTACTGCCACCGCAATTTTGTCTAATGCAGCCACAATATATCCCCTATGCTCTACAGTAGCCACATTATACTCAACCTCAGTCTACTCAACCAAATTCAAATCCCTTGCCACAACATAATTTCAATAGGATGCTCTACAGTAGCCACATTATACTCAACCTCAGTCTGTTCAACCAAATTCAAATCCCTTGCCACAATAGAATTTCAATCAACCGCAAGGAGGATTTCATAGAGGATCCTGAGGGGGACGAAATGGAGGTTTAGGTCAAGGAGAAGGAAGAGGTTGTGGACCTATGTAGTGGTATGATTTTTGAGTATTGGGGCATTACTAGATATATTTTCCAAACTTATAGTCACAATGTGCCTACTGTACTGCCACAAATCACACAGTTGAATATTTTTTGTAGTGATTGTAAAGTGGAAAGAGAAGAATGTTTCGCCACAAAAGAACCAGAATAGGAATGTGAATCAAAACATGAATGACCCAGTGAATCTGCCACTGAACTAGAGCCAAGGACCAATGGTTCTAAATATATCAGCAGAACGCAGGGCTCAATCTGCTGATGTTGTTGTCATTACTCATGGAGGTTTAAAAACAGGAGACAATGGTCCACTCCCACAAGTTTGATTGGAGGGTGGGAAAAAGGTGCAATTTGATGTTGACACTAAGAGGGATGTGTTATTTGAAGCACGTGACACCATGAGAATATATCCAGGTAAGTTTCCTATTTCTAAAATGCCACCTATCTTTTATTCAACTTTGGTAGTAGCACCATTGTGCCAGCATGGTACACTACAAAATTTCTTTGAATTTTGTTTGACGCTAGAGAAATATCCATATGTGCTAGCTGTGATCATGAGTCTATTGCATTGATTAGTGAAGGGTCCAAAGGAGTCTACTGTGAATTCCCAACATAAGAAGAAAACTTGTAAGGAAATGAGAATATAGGTCTAGACTCAGGATTACGATGTGGATTTATTCATTTTGGATCTAGTTTTAGATGTCAACATTTTGAGAAAGAAGACATGGGAAACGCTGTGGAAACTACAACTGATTTGGTCCCCTATGAAACTGCAACTGGATAATTAGGACAAGGTGTCTCCAATTGAGAGAATACCGCACCTAATGGTGGAATTTTTAGGAATGAGGACATATGCGGGATTTGATGTTATCAAGGTTATTGATGAGGGAATCTTGTATCTTGTGTTACTGGGGATTGGATGGGCCAAAAACACCTTGGCAGTGATCGACTTGAAGAAGCACGTGATGACTTTTGAAAAATGAAATATCAGAGTCATAGTCCCGATGGATCCAGATGAAGGAAGAAGGTACATTGAACCAGTCAAATAAGAAGTTGTAGGTTGATGGGACCATTCATACACCATTTTATAAGATGATGTCCATCCCAATGTAGACAAAAATATATACTCACAAAGCTCTAGCTCCACATCATCGAATTCTCATGATGCACTGGAAAATTAGCAGAATCATATGCATGAGGTATTGATATAGAAGTGTGGAGTAATGAATCAGTTGCTATGTTATATTGCAATGGAGGTCATCTAGTTACTGACATATGAAGGATTGCCTGATATATCTGCATTTCTTAGTGACTTTGAAGACAAGGTCTCAGAACCACATAGACTATTTGCATTAGACGAGACACTGAAGGCCACTCCAGTATGTTGGTCAAAGACACACAAGAAATCGATCAATCGATGGTCATTGTGTCACAGGTTGATGGAATTTCACTTCAGTGACATGGAGAAATATCAAGTCAAGAATTATGATGGAAGAAATGATCCTAATGAAAATTTAATTGCATGTCAGACTATTTTGGTATCATGAATGAAGAGAAATCAGGTACAAGATTTTGTACACACATTAGACGAAATGTCGCAACAATTGTATGTATCAGCATAACTCAGGAGGGAGATCATGACATGGTAGGACTTGACAATTTTTTTTAGCCACATTTTTAGTTTTGCGGATGCTGATCTATTAATTCATAGTGCGCTACAACAAATGCATGATGTTTTTTTGGAGGTAGCCTAGTCACATATCCTACGAAATCATAGGAAGTACAAATGATGCAGTCGATGATGGAGTGTTACAACGTAAAAGAAGGACCTGATGATGGAGATGACCCAAGGAACATCAGTATTCTAGAATTTGAAGGAAGCCAGAACATTGCGGCACCAGATATGTCGATAGATAAAATTATCCAAATGTTGAAGATTCAGAAGGTCAACATAGGGATAGAAGAGGAACTGAAGTTTTCCAATATTGAAGACTATTTGGATGAAGAAACTATGGCGAAGATCACCGATCTGTTGCATGAGTTTGTAGACTTTTTCCTGAAAATATTTTTTGATGAAATGTACACTATGAGATTTGGGAGAAATGAAAATCCCACTGAAGATAAATGCGGAGCCTGTGAAGCAGTGCCTGTATCACCGGAATCCACGATACAAGGAAAGAGTAAAGGATAAATTCGATAGGTTGTTGGATGCAGGAATTATAGAAGCAATTGAACAATTGGATTGGATCATTCCTATGGTCATGTAAGATAAGAAGACATGTGAGGTTAGGATATGTGTCAATCTCAAGAAGCTTAATGACACATTCCTTCATGATCCATTCCCAATGTTTTTTTAATGATGAAGTGTTGGAAGGAGTAGGTGTTCAGGAGATTTATTCATTTATGGATGGATTTTCTGGACATCATCAAATAAATATTGCAAAGGAGAATTGGCATAAGACAACCTTTGTGACTGAATGGGGATGCTTTCAGTACACAATGATGTCATTTGGACTCAAGAATGTACCTACAATATTCTCTAGGATCATAGTTACTACCTTCAAGGATTTTATTCAAAATTTTTGGGTAGTATATATGGATGATTGGTCGATGTATGGGTTGGTAAAGGACCATATTGCAAATCTATGATTGATGTTGGAGCAGTGTTGACAACATCAGATTGTGCTGAATTCAAAGAAATACATATTTTGTGTGCCATTTTTTATTTTGGTGGGCCATGTTGTTTGTAAGGAAGGGATGTTGGTTGATCCCCAAGATTGCGCTCATTGTCAACTTTGCCCCACAAACAAATGTGTAGTAGCTCCAAGTGACATTAGGCCATATGGGATATTATCAGAATTTCATCAAAGGGCATGCTGTAATCACAGCGCCAATTGAGAGGTTTCTTAAGAAAGGTGTGCAGTTTGAATGGAATCTAGAATGTCAAGGGAATATCGACACATTGAAGAAGATGATGGTCATCGCAACAATATTAGTTTTCCTTGATTGGACGAAGGAATTCCATGACCATGTTATTTCTTACTAATTTGAATTAGGGGTGGTATTGGCGCAACCAGGGGAAGGGGATATTGATCATCTAATTTCTTTTTCCAGTCAAAAGATGGAATCTATGAAGAGGAATTATACAATGAGTATAAGAGAAGGGTTGGCAATGGACTATGCATTGCAAACGTTTCAACACTATTTGTTGGGAGGACATTTCAATATGTTCACTGATCATTCTATGTTGAAATACTTGGTGAATAAGCCTCCATCGTTGGGGAAGATATGCCATTGGATACTCCTCTTCCAATATTTTGATTTTGAAATTATTATGAAGGAAGGTCGCTTGAACGTAAGGCCTGAACATTGGTCGCGAATTGAGATAGGTGAAGAACCAATGAACATTGAGGAAGGGTTACCTAATGAGTAACTATTGAAGGTTTGAATGGTTGATGACTATTATGAGAAAATAGTTCAGTTTTTACGATAAGAGTGGCATCATAGGGCTTCACCACAAAACTGATGATGCAATTGGTTGTTAGCATTGCGTATTTTCAATTGATTTCTTTAGGGCTCTATAAGATGGGACATGATGTAATCCTGTGTCAATGTGTCCGACCGCATGAGAAAGAAAGGGTGTTGGAAGAAGAACATGAGGGGTTTGCAAGGGGATACTATGGAGGTCACGTAAATTTGAAGAAGTTAATTCACACAGGACTATGGTGGCCAACTCTACATAGTGATGCAGCTGATTATGCAAATAGTTGCATTGTTTTCCAAAGAACAAGGAAGTCGTCACGAAGGAATGAGATGTTATTGGTACCTTATGTAACACTGCATCCATTTGATGAATGGGAAGTGGATTTTGTGGGACTAATCAATCCACTAGGAAAAAGGACCGGTGCATGATATATCATCATAATGATAGATTGTTTCACAAGATGGGAAAAAGATGCACCAGTGGCAAATTACACCATTGCGTCTACAGCACAATTTCTATTCAATGATGTGGTCACTCAATTTGGTTGTCAAAATATACTGATCAGTGATCATGGAATTCATTTCATCAATCTCACTATCAGTGCACTGAGAGAAGATTTCCAGATTCAGCATAAGAAGAGCACCGCTTTCATTCGCAAGATAATGGGATGGTCGAAGCATTCAATAAGGTGTTGGAGCATGCACTCACAAAGGTATACAATGCAAGATGAGATGACTGTGGCTTCAAGATTCCAACAATCTTATGGGATTATCTCACTACTTGAAAAATCTTAACAGAACAGACACCATTCAAGTTGGTATATGGGAAGGAAGTAGTGATGCCAATGGAATATATTGTTCCAAGTTTTCGCATCATAGCAAGGACAGGGATGGATGATGAAGGAGTGTTGGAATAATTCCTATCCCAGTTGGTGTAGCTAGAAGAAGATTGGTTCATCGTAGGATTTCGTCAAGGTGTTGAGAAGGATCACCAAAAAATTCGTTGATGATTGACACATCAAGAACAAGCACTTTCAGCAAGGAGACATGGTGCTCCTATATGACAGTAAGTTTGTGAAACATCCATGTAAGCCACAAATGCATTGGTTAGGTCTTTATGTAATCCATTTCATTACCAATGGAGGTACAGTACCATTGCAATAGCTAGATAGGCTGATGTTTCCTAAACTAGTGAATGGAAGTCGGCTCAGTCCCTACAGGGACGGCCTAGTGTGACGTGATGCTTGAGGCATTGCATAGTGAAAACAAAATGCATGAGATGGTACTGAGGAGGCATGCACATCTGGACACAAGTGGCACCGCAATAAAAAGTGTCAAGGTTGTAGTTAGGAAGGAGTGTGGCAATGTCTGTAGGGATGCAATATAGTCAAATTGAGAAGTTAATGCAACCGTTAAATGAGTTAAGTGGCGGTGTCACTAGATGAGACACGTATTTATGGTGAATCAAATCATTGGATTGAGTGGATTGGAGGTGGATTTGGGTGATAGGTGGCGTATTTGGTCATGATGATTACGAAATATTTTGCACATGTGATCCTGTGCTATAAGAATTGGTGGGGTGCAACTTAAAGGAACCATTGTGATTGTTAAGTGAGTAGAGTCAAGTATAGAGTGAAGAGAGAAATAGAAGAGTATTGTTGAGCGGTTTTCAATAAGTCAAAGTACAGAAATGGTGCAAGATATTTCAAGTGGGAGTATCAAATATTTTCCAGTCATTCATGTACCAATTGAGGAAGAGGATTCTACCATGCCTATGGGATTGTCACAAATTATACAGAATAAGAGGGGGGCTAATCAGCCGAAGTCACTGATGTAGAAGAAGAGGAACACCAAAACCTTGTGGAAAGAAGAAACGGATGATGGAGAGCATGTGGGGTCGTCGAAAATAGGAGCTGAGGGATACATGAAGAGGAATGGGGTGACTTCTACATACATCTCTGGATTTTTTTTCCATGTAATCCCAGTGGCAAGCAACTGAAGTTGATGAAGAACCAAAGATATTGGGTAAAGTTTCTAGCATTTCCAATGGGAATGAAGTGCACCTTCACCATTGTGACGTGTTTAACAAGGATGAAGTATGAATAACATGATCTAATGACTTATACTGATTGCACAATAGTTCCATTCAAGGAGAAAATAGGGAAAGAGAGCGACCCAACGGTCTGCAACCCATAGTAGTGGGCGATGGGGTTGCATAGGTCAGGGATTTTAGACCTCATCCATATGCCTCACTTTGGTAGGTTAGTGGAAGCCAACGCATGTGCCAAGCAACTGTCAGAATTATTTCACAGTGGTTATCTATGGTTGGACCAGCCACTCCCAGTCACTATGGAGCTGATATCTTATATTACGAGGTTTCCAATACAAGGACCTAATTTGTTGCAGTACTTTCATGGCAAGGACAATGAAAAGAGATTAGCTTCCAAGACAAAGAATAAATATGTCTTGAATCATGGTAAATGGGTGTATGTCATAGATATTATTAATGATTAGGTTCTTAGTGTTGCAATGAATATTTTGGCCATCAAGGTGGTGTGAAAGAACTGGCCCAATTGGTGTACTTCTAGGGTAATATCATGTACTGAGTAGTGCACCAAGGGCGTGAAAATGAACTAGTCACTATTTCATCTCAACCAGTTGTCAGAAGAGGCGATGATCGTACAAGAGGGGAAGTGACCATTTACATATAGGTGGTTGTTAATTTTGACTGCTTTAGTCACATGGATGGAGCCTGCAGACTACGAAGGCATGGATGTCGTAGTCAGCCAAGTCTGTAAGGGAACAAGGTATCTAAACCTTTGGTATCTCAGTGAGAATGAATAGTTGAAGGATTGTGCGACATAGTTTTTTTTGTATTGGGATGTGTTGGTGGTCACATTTGTGAATATTTCATGCTTAACTAAAGAAGCCAAGGAAAAATATAGGTGGGTCGCAAGATTTGCGATTGGGATGCATGTGATTCACATGTAGGCAGGAAGGGATCTAGATAACGAGTGGTTATCCACTCTATATAAGTTGATTGATGAAGAGATGGACATGGTAGTGGCCGATTGTCCTTTGGAGTGGAGGGTGGTAGTCAATGTAGAAGAAGTATCAGATGCTGTGATGGGTCCTCCACATGACTCTCCGATGGATTAGGAACCAGTACAACAAAGAAACCAGGAGTCATTGGAGGAATTTTCAAGGACTTCAACATATTAAGAGGTAGAGTGACAATATGAGGAAACCAAAATGAAGCAGATACAAGAACGAGGTGAGCCAAGTAGTACGACGTTAATGGCAGATGAACAAGTGAACCAAATCATCGCAACAATGACAATGATGACAACTGCAAATGAGTTACAGTCGACGCAATAGTCAAATAAAGGATTTCAAGATTTAAATTCACAACTGCAGTCTTTAATTAATTCCATCTTAGAAAGGGTTCCCAAAGAAAACATGTTGTAGAGAATGGACGAGTTAAGTAAAGGGGAGTAGGACAAGATCGTGTTGATTCATTCGTGAGCATTGGAGACAAATAGTGAGGATGTTGATGCCTCACTTCAACAACTTAAAACAATTGCATTGGATGTTAACGAGTTGTCAATGCACACATTGATATGATTACAAAATTTAGCAAGCCAAGAGTTAGTCGATTGAGAGCAGATTATCAGTGATCACATATTAAAACCGTAGGAGCATGAAGAGTTAGCAAAGAAGGAGAATGAGAACATGAAGAAGATGGAGAATAGGATAATTATCGATAAAGAGCAACTGTGGGACAGCATAGCGCGGTTGGAGAAGGTGGTTTCTTTCACCTATCAAGAAATCCTAGAGATCATGAAGGACATGGATGTGAAATCCAAAGCTTAGAATATAGGACATGTCATTGTAGAATTCAAACGATACCTCAAAGACTTGCAGGAACTTCTAAACCTAATCACACCTCCAGAATTGTTGCTAAGCATAAAGGCGCCATTGAATATGCGGAGACAAGGCTCTAGGAATGCAAAAAAGAATCCAAGTTTATCATCGATGTGACTACATAGTTTTGGGGTAGCGCGGTCTAGGAGGAACAGTCATGAGCAACTAAACACACAATTACGGGAGGCGGAAGCTTACTTGGGTGTGACAAGGAAATCACTTAGAATGATTCCTCTAGTCATACAAGTCACCAAAGCAATAGAGTTAAAGGTGTTGTAGCAATGTACAACGAAGGAACAAGAGAATCAACATCATCACTCAAATCAACCTGAGAAGTTCTAGGATGTTGGAAAGAAACTATCATTGAGAGCAGTCAACACAGTTCAAGCATTGCAGGAGAGTCAAAAATAGGTGATGGCTAATATCGTCAACCATCCATTAGAGCAGGATGTCGAAGACTGCATGGGGATCAACAAAAAGGTGGAGGCTCAAGTGGAAGAAGTCAACTAGTAGTATGAAGGCGTCAAAGTAAAAACAAATCACTACACTATTTCCAATTGACGTGGATCGAGCGAAATCCACAAGATGGTTTTAGGGGATTATTAGTAGGTGGTTTTTATAAAGACAAGCTGTGCAACACCAAGGGTGACGCACAAGACAAACGGTGATGCGCAAGATCGAAGGAGATGTGTAAGACCAAAGATGGTGCACAAGGTGGAAAATTTGACAAAGAGTCAATTTAGTGAATGTTTTGAAGTTTTTTGTCATAATTTTATAATTTTGGTCATAATTTTATATTTTTGCTCATAATTTTGTAGCTTTGTTCATAGTTTTGTAGTTTTTAGTCTCAATTAGTTACACAATTGATCAAAGTGAACCATCTTGTAAAAGGCACAGGCCTATCAATAGAAGTAGAAATCAAATAGAAAAGATATCGATTCATAAATGAGTAAGTCATTTAGGAGATGAATGTTGAATTGAGAACATGATTGTATGATATTATGTTTTGTCGCAATTGTGAATTTGTTTTGTGGAAATCTATTTTGATGTAGAAGTAATATGACATGGTGGATGTTGATGGAAATACTTTGTTTTTGTGATTTTTTGTTTATCTCTTTGTTTCTTTGTGTTAAATGATGTGATCTAAATGAATTGATACTGCAATATGTCTAATTCTGAATCATGTGATGTGTCTGTGTGTTGAATAATGTCATGATGATCGATCTATTATAAAGTAAAACATAATGCTACAATTTAACAGGTTAATGTGATTTAATGATTTACAGTATGCATAAGTGATAATAAAATCCTTGTTTGGATATTTGAATGATGTTGATGTTTCATAAAAGTATATGCACAAAACCCTCCTTCTTACAGTGGAAAAGTGGTTCTAACAGTTCTCCCTCAAACATATCGGGTGAGAATTCGTTTGCTTCGCAAGTGTTGCTAGATAGGGTAAAACATGTCTGGGTCAGTGCTCAAGCAGATCATTGAGTTAAGGCTGTCGACCGAGTGTGAACCCCTATCGACAGATCTATTTCAATAGTAGGTATTATTTCCTCCGACGTGTAAGACGTTCTTGTCAAATTTCAAAGGCCTCCCCAATAACACATGGCATGCATCCATCAAAATGACATCACACCATACTTCATCCTTCTAAGTCTTACCAATGGGAAACTTAATCAAACATCTTTGATTAATGATGACTTCATTCCCTTTTTTGGACCATGCAATTCGGTAAGAATGGGGATGTGTTTCACAGTGTAATTTTAACTTATCTACCATATCTTTGGAAACTGTATTCTCACAAATTTCACTATCAACAATAAATTGACACACCTTTCACCCAGAAGTGCACTTGGTTTGAAAAATATTTGACCGAAGCCACAAACCTTCATTGTTGCTACTATGTCTTTTCTCTTTCTCGGGAATCATGATGGAACTTCATATCATAAGAGTTTGCCCCATATCAGCTGGGACTTCATATTCAACTCCTTCTTCTTCATTCTTAGCCTGGACCAGGTTTAAACTGGGATGATGTCCTTGATTCGTCTCTTGCATGTTGTAATTTGAGCATTCAAATGCTCGATGCCCCTCTACACCACACCTAAAACACCAATAAGTTCTTCCTCTTCAACCATTGTAGCCTATACCCATTTGAAATACTCTTCCTTGTGGTTTGTTCAAGTTATCATGTCTAGTATCTTTTGATTTTTCATCTCTTTGGAATGATTCACCGCTTCCATAAATTAAACCACCATGCGAGGAAGATAATGCGTCCCTCCTTTCTCCTCTATTCCTTTGAGAAAATTGTCAGTTTTGTTTTTCATTGACCTTGAAAGCTAATTGGTATTCCTATTCCACGATGTAAACCCTATACATGCTCAATTTGTATTGAATATAAAATTTCAAACAATTCGCATACCTTGCAGCCAAATTTTCATCAGTTTCCTCATGATCAACAATAATGGAAAACTGATAAAATTCATGTGTGAATTCCTTGATGGTACATAGGTTTTTATTCAAGTTCTGAAATTTATGAAAAAGGTTTTGAGCATAGTCTAGTGGAAAATATTTTTCTTCCAAGTTTTTTCCATCTTATCCCATGCCTCTATTTTGGATTTTCCTTTTTTCTGGCTTTTTTCACATGATCCCACCAGATCATGGTGTGACCCTTCAACTTTGTGCATGCAAATTTCATCTTCTTTTCTTCCGTCATAGGTTTCCATTCAAATATATTTTCCATGGAGTTCAACCAATCTGTTAGCTCCTCTAGTTTAAGACTCCTAACATAGTCTAAAAATTCAATTTCGATCCAACCATTTCTCTCTTCTAGATCCCTGAGAATCATTTCTTCAAAAAGTTATCTTCTCTACTTCTTCTTCTTAATGTTTTGTATGTTTATTTAGATGCCCTCTTATTAATGTTCATATTGTCCTTTCTTTGTTGTTCTTATTATTTTGTCTTATGTTACAGGTACGATGCTGCAAAAGACGTAAAATTCAGAACTATGTCAAATGATTATGACATTGCTACCCCGTATACATCCATGAATTATCTTATAGAAGTTGCACAAGCTAAGTGAGAAAAAACACATTCTGCAGCTTTACCATATTCTGTTTCAATTGAAGAAACTAAAAAATCTATTCCATTTATTTCTAGTCCTTCAACAATCTAAGGGAGTAGTTCAGATCACATTTCACCATGCCAACTTCACTTATACGGTGAGGAAACTCAAGATACAAAGGATTTCATTTCCCATATAGAATCAAAAAGTCCCGAAGTTAATGTGCAGCAATGGGGTCTACCAAATATGATGGATCTAGAATCAAGTGAAGAAGGTAAAATAAGCTCAGAGAGAAAATCGGTTGGAGGGACACTTAGTGGGGATACAGAAGTAGCAATTTCTAGGGACACTTTTAAAGGAAAGTATTGGCAGAGCATCGCATCAGGATTTTGACTGTGAAAAATATAGCTTTGATAGTGAGGTAAGACTTATATATGTTATTTTCCAGTATGGTAAACAACAAACTCATTTTATTTTTTCTTACTATGGTTTTTTACTTTTATAAAATTAATGATGAAAATTGTCAAGGATTAGAGTGAAGAATGAATATATTGCTTTTGGATCATTTCTGCATTCATAGTGACTTATGAGAATCATATACATTGGGTATTTTTCCCTACATTAACTTATTTGTCTATGTCTTTGTATTTAGAAATTGAAAGATCTTATATATGGATGTGGATACTATATCAAAAGAGAAAAATGGTGTCTTTAGCAATATTTACAGTATCCTTTCCATTCTCTACTACCCAATGGTTTCTTGTTGGCCATGGGATTTACCTATCCTCCCTAGAATTGATTGTCTTGGATTGACTAAGCACAACAAAATATAAAAAGGCCACAGGATTACACTCACATTTTAATATCTATAATGTCTTTTTTATTAACTAATCTACACTATTATGATGTAGGTGAAATGGTTCCACCTATTCTTCATGATGACTTGCATTGATTTAGAGGCCAAACCAGGATCCCTCTGGATGATAGATCTCATTTTCCTCTTGCTCAAATTCTGTCCTTTTTTGTTGAAATATTGTTTCAAGCTTTTGTTCTTTTTGTTGGTTTATGTGTGAGGAATTTTTGTTTTTATCTTGTTAATTGGTTGGGTTAGAGGCTCGAGTAAGATTAGGTTTTTAAATTTATTATTGGGATGGTTTATTTGAATTTGGGGTAGTAGCTTGCTAAGGCTCTGTTTTGGTTAAATTATTCAATAAATATTCAAATCAAAACTAGAATCGGATTTGTGTATCAGGTGAATAGTCTAGGACAAGTATGGGACTACTAAGTAAACAACATGGTTAAACATTATCAATAATGTAATCAAGTAGTTTCCATCTACCATGTTTTAAAATATCAACTTGGAACCCCTCCTCATATGTTTCAATGTTGGTGTTCATCTCCTAGATAACTCATTGATAGCTAATATCCTTGTAAAAGATTAGGAAACATGGTAATGACGGGAAGGAGGTAAATAAGAACTGGATATTCCCCACATATGTCATAGAGAGCACTTGTACGAGTGAACATGGACTAGGAGTGAAGATGTAAAATGGCAAACCTATATGGAGAAATACTTTGGAACCTAAAAGAACCTTCCATGGAATTTGATTTACCAAGGTCTTTCAACTAGAGACAGACTCAAGAAAATGGGATGTATGTCTTCCATTGCTCTATTTGATAAAACTTAAAGGGAAACAACAGGCCTACATGAGTTAGTTCTAACCCCTTGCCATGTCTTCCTGGTCGTGGGATTCTACCTCTAGTCAATCCCCTCATGTATGATCAATTAAATAGGTTGGAAACATTATTAACAGATACTAAGCCTTGGCCAGTCCCCTACCATACTAGCCATCATATGTCAATGGTAGAAATATTTTACTCCATAAAAGGGCAACACAATAGTGTCATCTTTAATGGAGAAACCACTCTACTTGTTTTCAATTGTTATTTTCAAAAGGATGTAATCCAATCCAACCCAAAATAGCATCAAACTAGGCCTGCATAAATCATAATCAAGCTAGCATTCGGCACAAATCCAAGAGCTAACATTGCAACAACAAAGTTTTTTTCCTTGCACAAAAAAAAAGACAACAACTTCTAGTATGCTATCAGCAACTAGGGGACCAAAAATCCATAATTTACATATGCTTCACCCACATCTCTAGGTGGGTACCCATCTAGGAGATTAGAAGGCTGACATATGAATTGTTGTTAGTCTACAGAGAATCTATGGATGGTAGGGATTCTAAATGGCCCAACATGGAAAATCTTAATCCTTTTGGGTCACCAAGATGACCGGTTGTCCTAATGAAATTTCAATACTGCTTGGTGCCCTGTGAACAAACAAATTTGTCGAGACCTATTCACAAAGTTGAGGAATAGAGACAAAATGGCATTACGTTATTTGTAATTGAAGCATGCAATGTTATAGTTCTTGGCGTGAAGGCCCAAGTTGGTTGTAAACAAGTTCTTATAGATAGTATTTTGTCATTACCTTTTGAATATGGAGGGGTCTTTGTCAACTTCTATGCTACATGCATACTATAAAACAACTCGTGAGCAATCTGATTCAGTCAGTTATTTCTACATATTGTACCCATGAGATGTGCAAGAGATTTTAAAGGGCCTGGAATAGTTGTTTTGTTTCAAGGAGAATGATATGGAAAATACCTATCTGTGTGAAGCTAGTAAAGGAAACAATAGCTCCTTAGTGGCATGATTGCAAGAACTCTATAACTCAGAGGATAATGGAAGAAGACTATGAACAATTGTATCCATATATTGACCTTGAATATGGATACATGATTCTTATCTAGTTTATAAATTTATACCTTCAACAGGTCAAAGACGTAGAATTATGTACGAGGCCAAAATAATCTTGGATTGTTATCTTCAAACACAAATAAAAGTAGAAAATACCTGGGTCCAAAGTAGCAAAGGAAGGACTATTCCCAACCCAATAAACATAGTAGAATATTCAACCTATTAGAAAAAAGTGGCAGGGGATTTTTCCAAATAGGGATCATGCATACAAGATATGAAGAATTTTTTGGTTATTCCATATACTATTGCCTCAGGTAATCTTATGATGAAATGGGTGGCATTGCACATTAAGAAGATGAAGGAACAAGTTGAAGGTTTAGTTAGGAAACACTTATATTTCACTATGGAAATAAAAGATGATACCCATAACAACTTAACATACAAATACATGCATCGTACGTAAATACAATTCAAACAAAGGGTGCATTCATGAAGTTGAACTGTCATTTATGTTAGTGAAACAAATGGTGTTATTTTTCGGTGTTTTCTAAAAAATACAAACATTCTGCATAGAATAGTAGTTCTAATCTGTGTTCATACAAATCTCACATTTGTATCCACTTGTGTTTGATGACTATTGGTAGACAGTTAAGAGTGGTCGAGTTAATTCCCATAACACCTACACTCAACAAAATATGCATCACTGGAGGTTATGTGCTTAGATAGGCACACTTGGTAATCACTATCCTGAGTGCTCACATTAGAATGGCATACAAGCTAGAAATTACTTAAACTAGATTCATGCTATAATCAAACATCAAATGATGGGCACATATTCACAATTGCAGCATTAGTTTTTAGGAACTATTCTTAGACCAGTGCAAAGCAAGGCTATCCTGAGTTCTCACATCAGAAAGGAATACAAGCTAGAAGTTACTTAAACTAGATTCATGATTTATCCAAACATTAGATGAGGGGGACATATTCACAGCTATATCATTATCTTTTAGGACCTATTCTTAGACCAGTGCAAAGTAAAAGGTTAAACAACAGTTAAGTATGATCCAATAATTTTTATGTGAGTCATATAACATTTAAAGGTTACTATTGTCTTCAGTTCTTTTCTCACCCCCACTAAAGGAATATAGGTTGGTCAACCACAAGAAGGTCTTACACTAAATCAAATTCTATTTCTATGTGAACATACGATCAACTTAAATCTTAAACTATAATTTGCCTAAAGATTCTATGAAAATTGTTCTTTTTTGAAAGTATTATATCTTGTAAGCAACAAGTTAGAAGCTACATTCATAGATCAAAAAGTTCCTAACAAAGCTAAATAATGTATCTAGGGATACAACTAAATGGAAAAAAAGTTAAAATAGATGGCTTCTATGCACTAGTAAAGGGTATATTGAATCTTGGGCATGCACGCTCTTAAGTCATTGTGGATCTCATGCAAAGATATAGTGCACTCAACCTGTGGATAATCAGATCAACATTAGTTGAGAATTCCCATGTAGAAAGATATCTAATTGTTAGTCATTTAAATTACATTTCAATGTGACATGGATGCCCTATTTTAGGAAGTTTTTTAAGTTATGATGGCAGTTGCACATCGGTCTGATCTTTTCATCTTGACACGTGTTACAAAATTATATGATAGTTTAGTAGTTGTTTTAGTTTTTGTTAGAGACTAAACTTGCATACCTCATTTAGCATTTCGAACATGTACTTAGAAATAGGGCGCATTGACATAGGATTGGCCTATAAAACATTGTGCAATGCTCATTGTAATGCATGGAATCTGAGAGATTTCCTATTTTAATTCCAGATTGGCACTTGAATAAAGCTAGTTCATCGATCCATGTATGTTTTCCTGTTTTGATGTGTGCTTATAATATTTGGACATGACTGTTAAATACACACATTATATAACAGTTAAAATACCATTAGGAACAACATTATTTGGCACACATGTTTACTTCAAAAATACACCTTAATGATATTTTAAGCAAAATCCATAGAAACTCAGCTTAGATATCATCTCTAAAAGACTACCTAGTGTCTATTAAATCCACAAAAGGGGCACATGGATTAATCTATTAAGGATTATGGAATTGGAATCAGTAATAAAAGCTATAATATCTCTTTAAATAATTAAATCAAATAAATATTCTACTGAATTCCCGTAAAACAGTCCTTTAACATCAACAATTTTATTTGTAGCAACTGTGTCCAAGGGCCCAAGAAAGGAAACAAAAACCTTGTCATAATAAAATAATTTAAAATACTGCAAAATGAACTTAGATTTTTAAGCAGACTTCCTTCATACATGTACAACTTCTCTATACATATACTGTTAGAAAGAAATCACAATGGAAATGAAAATAACTTACATATTTCCATCCAACATTTTGATAGTAGTAGTTATAGTGGATGTCAGCAACAATGCGAAATTTAGTCATCGTCATCTTGTCTTCCAATACCCTAGTAGACACATTCACCATGCACAAGTTTATCCAAAGGATTAATGCCATATTTTACTTATCTGTCATGGAATGAATACTTTTACTTTTGAGAAGCTTCCTGACCTTTATAGTTGGCTTGAGCTTTCCTTTTGAGACCTAGTTTCCTCCTTGGTACATAGTATAGATAGGAGTCCAATTCATATATACAAGAAACCATCATTGTTACAGCTAATTTTACCACACATGGTTGATCACACTTTTATGTCCTTCCCTGTCCCTCTGGAGACTCTTTAGACCCCATGGGCCATTTTTGTACGTTTGATGTTTCCAAGATCATCCCTAAAAACACATATTATTTGCTGTACGTAACTTTTAATCCCTTTATCATGTATATACGTGGATATTACCCTCAAACCCACATACATCAGGATGTGTGCATAAGTCCAAATGATTTTGGAGTTTTCCTTGATGTGGATCTGATTCACTTGTCTCTTGGCCTTCCATATGCGTTGAGATTTCTCGAATTTGACCTTCCATTTCTCCATTGAAGCACTATATAAGGAACCCCTTGGACACATTCAAGAAGAGGAATTGAAGAGCAATAAAACTATAGTCCATTGTTGTCGTAGCTTTCCTGTAATTGAGTCTACATCCCTTTGTCCCTTGGAGCACTTTGTGTTTTTCCCAAGCTTTCCGTTACTTGTGAGCTTGATATCGAGATATGGAGGATTGAGGTGCTGGAGGCCTAGGTGGAGGACTCATTTTCTCCAATTTGCAGACGTGTCGACAGAGGTTGTCACTTGTGTAATCTCTAATTTTATTAATAGAAATGTATTTTCCTCTCCAATGATGTGCATTTGAATGAATATTGAGTCCATTGATGCATTTAATTGCTTATGAATTATTGATTATTGTTGGGGCGCATACTCCATGTTGGGTAACCTCGCGGTTAATTAGAAAATTTGTAAGCGGAGCCATGAGCCAAAATAGTCTTAGGGGTGTCAGGGTAAGTCAAAACCCTCTTCTTTGTAATAAACCCGTGGTTTAAATCCAGGGTTTAGGGTTTTTGGGTGCCCATGGTTTAAGACCATGGTTTTGTAAAAATGCGCAGTATAAATAAGCGTCGGTGTAAAGAAGAAAGGTTAGGCTTTTTGATGTAAAGAAAGATAAGGCGAAGTTAGATTGGTTTTTGTAAGGAAAGGATAAGTCCTAGCTGTGTGCGTGGACGACCTCTGCAGCTGTGTGCGCAGAGGGTTTTTGTAAGAAAAGAAGGAAAGATCTGCAGCTGTGTGTGCAGAAGCCTGCTGCTGTGTGCGCGGCTGTTAAGGACTGAAGGGATCTGCAGCTGAGTGCGCAGATCAACTGTGCTTTTGAGGAAAGAGGAATAAAACACAGTTTGTGGACGTAGCCCCTACACTGGGGGTGAACCACGTTATATTTGGTGTCGTGGTTTTATTGTGTTGTTTCTGCTTCTGTTATTTTCATGCATTAAAGTGAATACATCTGATAACATTAGATCACTGCTAGTAATAAGCTTCGCTATGAATTCCCCGTAGTGGGTTATGGAAGTTTAGTTTGTTTGTTGTGCTGCGAAGTTATATGTGAATGAATGATAAATTTACAAGTGTTGATTAATAATTGCTTTTAAAGGCCTAGGTACAGTAATCCCCCTCTCTGCATGCAGAAACCTGATTCTGCGGCACCCCATTGCTGTTTCGGGTGAGACTGCAACCTGCGCGCAGGTTGTTGCCGAAAGGGCCAACACGGTGGGTCTTTTGTTGGTGCGATGCATAAGAATTAACTCGGGTCTGCCCTATTGCCCAACAAATTGGTTCCGTTGCCGGTTGAACTCAGTACCTGCTCAAGAGGGGTTTACCTTGTACCACAAGGGCTATGTTCTGGAGGCCCTCTGTGAAGGACATCAGTGATTGGTTTGCTGAGATCTGTTTGCAATTCGCGCAGCAAGAGAATATGAATCCGTGTCGAAGTGCAAGTGAATTTTTACAACGGTATGTTTTTTGTGACACTTATGAAATTTTCTTTGGTCTTTTCCATATAGAGTTGCACCAGTGGTTGTCTAGGTTAACAGAGAGGAGGACAAACTTTCAAGATCGACGGATCCCTGTGTGGACCCCTGTAAGGGTCAACCTTGTGCAACACGTGAACAACGAGGTATCCCGCGCTGTCAATTTCTGGACGACGAGCACATTGGAGGCCTTCGTGACAGAGTTTGCCATTGATACAAGCACTTCTTTCAGCGAAGCTGAATGGCAGTTTTTAAAAGGACCCCGTGTGACACTCTCTTTGACGAGCAAAGCGGGTTGCTGCGAAACGGAAAAAGGTATAAGCGGAATTTCAAACCCTCTTCCTTAAGCCAGGTTACCACGTCCACCCCTGTAAACCCTGAAGAGTCAGAATCCGAAGACAACCCTTCGGTTGGAAACCCTTCGGTCACCCCGCAACGCCGCTCTGCTACCCCTGACATTCCATTGCAGTCTGAGAGTCAACTAGGCTCGAATATTCCAGCCACAGGCCAGTCTGCCCCCACAAATCCCCCCCCCCTCCATTGCCTGTCCCCTTCCCAAACCCTCCCGAAACTCCATGGCCCACCTCGTTGATGACATTAAACTCCCCATCTTTAAAGGCACGGGATCCGAAGACCCAGAATAGTTCTGGTTTCTCTGCGAAGCGGTATGGACCGTGAAAAAAATTACAGATCCGGATGTGCGCGCTGCGCAGCTCATTACATCTTTTCGGGACCGGGCTCTGACATGGTTCATGAAATTTTCCAGAACCCAGAGCCCTACTTTAGGCGAGATCAAGGCGGCCATAATCAAAGAATTTAAGAATCCTAAATCAGAGTCGCAGAGCATCACTGAACTCAAGGAGATTAAACAGCGGTGCGACGAATCAGTCTGGGACTTTGATCAGAGATTCGAAGTTCTACTGGACCAAGTCAGCTTTACCATTAGTCCTGCGCAGCATAAGGAATGGTTTATTGCAGCATTGTTACCACATATCCAAACTCCACTCATGCAACAGAAAGTTGCTGACCAGCAAGAGGCTCTGGAAATCGCAATGAAACTAGAGACTGCCCCTGTCAGAGATGACTCTGGGATTGCTCAAATCCAAGCGCAGCTAGCTGCGATGGCCCTGGAACTCCGCAAGATGAAAAAGGTAAAATCTGATCATGAAGCGGTTTGGTGTACGCAATGTCGGACTGAAGGACATGACAAGGAACGGTGCCCTTTGATAGACAAGTACCTGCAGACCAGTGCGCCGAACCCCTTTCCACCACAGGTTCTCTATTGTGAGCTTTGCAGAATGACAAGTCAACACTGACCTGAGAACTATTATATGCTGCAAAGGTATGGGTAGGGACCTAAGAACTCCTACTGTAAATTTTGCAAATCTGTAGGTCATAATGAAGAGGAGTGCCACACCTATGATGCCTACCGGGTGCACACTGAAGGCCCACATAACGACATTTATGGCTACCAGGGGGGTTCCTCCGGACGAGGTACCTCTGGAGGCCATGGAGGCATGGCCGGGCGAGGCCGAAACCAAATTGTGTGTTACAATTGTAACCAAGCCGGGCATTTGGCTCGCGACTGTCGGAACCCCACTACGACGTGTCGGTATTGCCGCGCCGTAGATCATGTGATTGAGCAGTGCCCCCAGTTGATCGCTAAGATTCAGGCATGACAGACTATCCCTACTCAGAGCCTCCAGATGATTTCTGTGGAGCCCTGCCCGGTGGCAACCATTAATGTCGTTACAAGAAGTGGACTCATGACACATATCCAAGAAACGCCAAACCGCCCTGTCGAAGCTCTAGTTCGTAAGGCTCCTGAAAAAAGTACTGCATTTGATATCCTCAGAGAAAAAGAGACATTCATGGTGGCCAAGAAAGATTTTACTGGCCCTATCCCACCCAACGCGCCTGTGCAGCCTCATTCACCGCCCTGCGACGCATCGATGGATAAAGTAAGTATACTATCTACCTTTTTGCACAGTTGCCTCAAACGTTTAAGAAATCAAGCTGCTCTGAATGAGCTGCAGAACATCATCGCTTCCTGCGAATCTTTACAAAGTTGTGGTCAGGACAAAACTATTCATCGAGTCAGCAGGACCGGCAGGGAAATGCGATTGAATGCTCATATCGGGGCATATGATATGACCGATGTTATTCTGGACTTGGGGTCCGATGTCAATGTTCTAACCAAACAAACCTGGGAACAAATGGGGAAACCTACCCTTGCCTGGTCGCCTATACAGTTGAGGCTGGCCAACCAGCAAAAGATTGTACCCTTAGGAAGATTCCTGGATCTCCAAATAGATATTGATGGAGTCAGTACCTTCGTGGAATTCGAAGTAATTGAGATCATTGATGATAGCAACCCTTACCCGGCCCTGTTAGGAATTGAATGGGAGATGGAAAATGCCGCAGTAATCAACTTAAAAAAGAGACAGATGGTCTTCGAAGGGAAAGACTTCAGGGTCATCCTGCCCCTGGATCCTTCACAAGGGGAACAGTATACTGAGCCACTCCACCATAACGATCAGGCTGATCTGGAAGCTATATCTACTATCACGGCGTAGGACGCAGGTTACGCGGATCCCCTGGCCGCAGGATGGGAGTCTTGTAGCTCCTGTATGACGGACTCTGAAGAGGAACTAGAAAATTGGCAACACCGATTGTCTGAGCACCATCGGGGCAGCAATGACTGCCTTATCAAGTCTCTCAGATGGGTCGACTCACAGACCCAACATATACCTGTGTATGATGGTTCGATAGATCCTGAATCATTTATCACACAATTCTCGGCTCAAATACCTGACCTACAAATAATGGAAGCCCTAGAGTCAGCATTCAGAGCCACCGCAGTCAGATGGTGGACGAGCCATAAGAAGAAGATCCCTACCTGGGAAGTCTGTGAGAAGCTCCTTCGCTTGCGGTTCTCGGACCAGTTGGCCACAGTACGAAGTAAGTTTGATGGAAAAACTTGCCCCCAGGACCACCTCAGCAAATGCTACGAGGCATGGAAATATGTCCCTCAGGATGAGTGGGTACATAGATTTGTCCACACGCTGGGACCATTGGCGAAGAAATGGTACGCAGAGGCTGAACTTCGCCAAGATACTGTAAGTTGGGATTTTCTTGTTCATAGCTTTGTCAATACTTTTTCTACTAATGATGTCTGTCCAGCCCTCGACGTAGTTATCAGGGTCATAAATACTAAGGTATTTAAGGATCAAGAAGTGACTGAAAATCATCCTGATTCGGCCACGCAAGAAGCCTTCGCAGTAGAATGTTATAATTTCACAGTCGACGAAGAAGGGGACCCGCGCCATCTTGCTATCCCAGAGTCAGAAGGATATTGTGATGTGCATGGACCCGCAGTCGAAGTTCCCAAAGTGACACAGCCCTTGAAGACACGCACAGTTAACATTGGATCCGATGCACAGCCTAAGTTTGCTACCATTGGCGACTATTGGGACGACGAGATGGTAAGCAAGGTAACTCAACTGCTCCATGAATACCAAGATTTGTTTCCGACAAAGTTATCTGAAATGAAAGGTATCTTGGGAGATATCGAAGTAATGAAGATCCCCCTGAAGCCTGATGCCAAGCCGGTGAAGCAGCGCCCCTATAGATTGAATCCAAAATACAAGGAAAAGGTTAATCTAGAGTTGGAAAAGATTCTTGCTGCAGGAATAATTGAACCTGTTGAAGAATCTGATTGGGTCAGCCCTATGGTTGTCCAGGAGAAGAAGAATAAGGGTGAAATCTGAATCTGTGTCGATCTAAGGAAACTCAATGATGCCTGTCTGCACGACCCTTTCCCCACTCCCTTTACAGATGAAGTGCTCGACAA
>LPNX010856874.1:3295-36114 GCA_001517045.1 Pseudotsuga menziesii
TATAAAATTATAAGTAGATTCCCAATGAAAATAAAACAATATCCATTGACAAGTAAATGTTACACATAGCAATATTTGTTGATGTAATAATGGCATGATGTGAATCTCCAGCCAATTTAAAAGAAAACTTTTTCAGCGTAGTCATTCTTCCCAAGCTTGATGCTGATTTTCTTCACACAAATGAAACCAATGTGAAAAACCCAATATTGTAAATTTTTCTGGATCTTATTATTGCATAACTACTAACATCTGGAATGTTGCTGCAAGAATCACATTCTATGGGTTGGAAGCAAAATTCATATACTATGTGCAAGCATTAACACAATGGATTGCAAATCAAGAAACAAACCCTCCTTGTGGTTGGACTTTCCCAATGAGGAGAGGGACTACACACCAAAGTTATAGGAGATGGAGCATGACAATTGAAGAATATGTTGCAATGTCAGTGTGTTGTCGGGTCTCAAAAGATTGGAACCCAAGTTCCAATACAATATATAAAATGTTTGAAACTCAAGATTATAACCATGATGATAGGTCCTATCATAAAATAAAAATTAGATCCGTCGCTTAAGCGACACTTAGGGAGATAGCCGTCGCTTAAGCGACACTTAGGAAGATATATATTTTTGCGCCGTCGCTTAAGCGACACCTAGGAGAAATGCCGTCGCTTAAGCGACACGTATCCCCACCATTTCAAAAAAAAAAATAATCTTTCTGATTTTTGGCACGGTTAAAAGAAAAAATCCATGCGCCGTCGGAAAAAACCGTCGGATTTTGGGTCGAAATGTAGTAGTGTGAGTCTTTTCTGGAAACAAAACTCCTTTTGTTTTCCAGAATTCATTTACATCACCTCGTAATATGCTCCTAATGATAATGACAAAAATAGGAAAAACAAAGGTGCTACAAGAATCTCCTCATGAAAATATTTGACAAAGGACTCAAAAATGAGGGTTAGATTATAAATAAAACTTGGAATGAACTTCTATTATAAGTTTTTGAAAGCTTAAAGATATACTTATTAACTAATAAGCCCAAAAGACAAACCTTAAAATTAAATTAATGAAATAATTTAACCATTAAAAGCATTAAATCCAACAAAAATTACTGATTGTCACAAGTTCTTAAAATCAACATAAAATGTAAAATCATTTTAAACCAACGGTTGAAAATTAGGACAAAAAGAGTAGATAAAGTAAGAACAAGATCTAGTTATAACATCTGACTCTTGCTATGGGATGAAATCCTCCTTGTGAGGCTTCAAGAACCTGTAGACCTGGTTCCTTATTCATTGGGTGATGAAGTCATTTACCAAATCTCTGCAACTTTCTCAAACTATGAACACATACCTCTAAAATGACAAAATACTGCTACAAACCAGCATACTAAAAAAAATCTACATGCTTGTATAACGAGCTTATTTTGTTATTTACTCCTACTTCTAATCTGAGGAAACAACCCAATCAAGCGTAATCATACTTCCAGTGAAGCCAAGAAACCATTTGACTGAGAATCATAATTCCATGCATGCTACTGTTTGAGAAAACCCACAAAAGATGTGATAAATGCAATAAAGAGTTTGTAGGCAATTGATACTTATGACTGAAAATAGGAAGTATGCCAAAAGATGGAACATTAGAAACCTTTGAAAAATACAACTCCATCCAAGAAGCCACAGGATCATGAAATTTCCAATTTTTAACTTTAATGTCTTCATTATATTCATCATAAAGCGAAGCATTATCTTCTTCTCCATTGTTGTTTTTTTTAAACTTTGGCTCAAGAATGGAAACCAAGGGCTCTTCAAACTGCTTCTCGACCTTTAAATAAAACCCTTGATCAAAACTTGAACAAATAAAATTATGAAAGTGACCATAAGTCAAGAATGGTAGCTTATTTCTTATATCAATAGTAAGAGGTTGAAGAGCATCAACTTCTTCTTCATAACATGATAATCTCATAGCAAGAAGTAGTAAATTTCTACTATAATCCACTGAAAGTATATTATCATCAAAAAAGTCAGCAAACTGATATGAAGAAGCAACACAAGTGTGATTTATATCCTTCTTCATATGAAAATCTAAAAATGATGAAGAAAACTGTCTTAAATCTGAAAGATACCTACGTTCTTCTTCTTGTTCATAAGCTTGTATATCTTCAACATGAGCCTGATCTCAAAGCATTTTTCAAGCTTGAATGTTCTCATCCACTCCTTGTGCATCCTCAAATAATTGTCTTAATGATGATGATTTCCTTTCTAACAGGAAAAAGACAAGATCTGAATGTTGATCCATAACATAATGTACCATAGCAAGTTTTTCCAAAGTTCTGATATCCATAGGCATATTGATATAAAAAATTTTAAACCTCCAATTAAATTTAGTAATTGCCTCATCATTCTCCCTTTTCAAACTATAAAATTCAAAAAGAAATTGATCATAAGATTTATTCTTACCCCAATACTTCAAAAAGACATCATGTAACTCTTCCCATGATCCAATTGAATCACCTTTTAAATTTCAGAACCAAAACCTAGCATCTCCAGCAAAGGATTTCGAAAATAACCTCATGAAAACATCCTCATGCATGATTTCAAAATTATCAATGAAATTATGAAAAGATCCTAAATTCTTCTATGTTATAATATGGTTTTTTCCAGTAAAATGGGGAATATATTCAACAAAGTAGGAAGGGTAAGGATGTAAGAGAGATGGCAGCCTAAGAGGTTTAAACATATTCTGTCTGAGTCTAGACTGAAAATCTGTGAGTTGAAAACGAGGTTCAACAAGCAGTTCACAAGTTTCAGCAGTGATGGTAGAAGGTAATAGATCAGCTTTATTCTCTACAAGATGACTAGAATAATCAGGTTCAAGAGATATGGGTATATGTATTTCAAATGAAGGAATAGGATCAACATCAATAAAATAAGAAGAATGAAGACTTTCTTCTTCCAAAGAGGGATATATACCTGAAGGTTTATGATCATCAAAATAAACAAAACAAAAAGTAATTCTTTTGACATGCAATGGGAAAGACAGGAAATAACTAATGAATAAAAACAAAACCTTATAGAGGAAAGTAACAAGCCAATACCCAGTCTTTCCATCTGGCTTCTTCATTTTTCTATCAACAAAATTCTCCTTGCAGTGGAATCTTTAATCATGGAGTCGCCGGTGAAAAATTATAGTCTAAAAGATTTACTGACTTTGTTCACCTCTCAAACTCAGATGAATAATGATATCCCAGGGAAGATATACTTTAGCTTCGTCCTTGCAAGGATGCCAAAGATGTTAGTGCTAGAAATTGTTCCTAGAATACCGCAATAACAAGCTAACACAATCTCAAAATGAAATAGAATAAAATTGGTTTTTAAGGTTTTGGTTTATGGTTTTGGTTTTAAAAACTTCATCAACAAGGAGGAAATAAACATACACAAGCTAATATAGAACTGAATCATGCAAGTTGGATAAAATGGGGATCAAACACATCCCAATAAGCCATAAACATTACACATGAAATACTAATTCCACCCACAGGCTACAAGCATTTACATGAATAAACCTTTAAACAGGAAATGAAATTGTAGACTGAGCAATCAACTAGATCAGAAATGAAAAAGCATGACAGGTAAAAGGGATTATCAGTTTATATATAATCAATTACATTCATCCACTTACATAAGAGTTATAAATGCTAGCTTGAGAAATCAAAGCTCCAAAAGCCTCTCTTTGAGTGAAAATTCCAACCCCGAAACTCTATATTTGTCTTTCTTTTATCATTACAAAGGTAAAGTAGTTCAATAACTACCTTCTAGGTCGAAATTTAAAACAGTTACATCAATTAGTTACATGATAACTCAAAATATTTAAAGACAATTAACCCAAAAATAGCAAAGGTAGATTTGGGGAAATTTGGTGAATTTTTGAAAATTTGGGTCTCAAAGATGCCTTCATATCTCTCGTTTTGGGACACCCATGCAACAACTGAGAGAGGTGTTTTTAAATGAGTCTGTTATGAACAAAAATCTCTCCTGGTTTTTAAAAATTCTCCTTTAATTGATCGGAATACATGCTGAAAATTTATGACTAAAACATGAAATTATTAAATAATTCAAACCATGAAAATAGGCCACAAAGATGAATTTGAATATCTCAAAGGATAACAGCTGTTGCAAAACTGAGAGAGGTCTTTGTGAATGAGTCTGTTGTGGACAAAAACCTATTTTGGTTTTACATAATTCATTTCCATTACCTCGTAATATGCTCCCAATGATAATGACAAAAATAGGAAAAATAGAGCTGCTACGGGAATCTCCTCATGAAAATATTTGACAAAGGACTAAAAAATGAGGGTTAGATTATAAACAAAACTTGGAATAAACTTTTATTATAAGTTTTTGAAAACTTGAAGATATACATATTAACTAATAAGCCCAAAATACAAATCTTAAAACTAAATTAATGAAATAATTTAACCATTAAAAGCATTAAATCCAACAAAAATTACTGATTGTAAAAAGTTCTTAAATCAACATAAAATGTAAAATCATTTTAAACAAATGGTTAAAAATTAGGACAAAAAGAATAGATAAACTAAGAACAAGGTCTAGTTATAACACTAAGTAATTCAAACCATATCAGTTACTACCATTTCCAGGACACTATATGGTTATCTTATATTTATTATTAAAATAACCAAACATTTTCACCTTATTTATGTAACTGAAACAAACCTTCCATACCCATGATTTAGCAATCATGTTCATCAATCCTTCATACCAGACCATCATGCACTCATTGTGCCCTTCACCACATATTATGTTTAGGTTTTTATTAACTAAACATGATTTGTTCACCCTTCTTTCTCACTACTTCATGTATCTTACTGGTTTGAATTCAACGAAAGGACACTCTAATCTTGATTCCCAACTTCCCTATATACAGTCTTTCTTGTGAGTGATATGCAATTTAGTCAGGTTCTATATTTGGCAGAACCTCTAAATCTAACCAACCTTGCCAGTATTCCTTCGGATCTTGATGAAGATCAAAATTCAAATTGGTAACTGGACTATTAACTAACTCTATAGTTGAATCAGCGGAATTGTTAAGAACCGTTAGATCTTGATCCACCTAGATAAAAGGTGGAATTCAATTACTATAGATCGGATTACATTAAAATTCTGCATCCATTCAGTTTTGTGAATATTGTGCAACTTTAACCAGTGGAATTACTGACAGGCGTAGATATTCTTCAATGATCAAGCTCATTCATTGATATCGATATCCTTCGTGTTGGTTAATTTCCAATTCTGCAGCCTGACTCATCTTTATCTTTTGCGCTCTTCCTTCTAGCGGAGTGTTCCAGGTCCATTGGATTTATCTGTAGTCAGAACAAACAATGGAATTCCAGGTCCACCTTCCATAATTTAATCTTCGTGCACTTTAGTTCAGTGGGATTCACACCAACTATTGGATCATCCCGTTCACCAGTTCTCAACCATAGATCTACCCCCACAGGTTAATTGGACTTCAGCCATTCAAGAGTTTTATCTTACTTCTAACTCTCCTTTTTGGAATCTATCATCGCCTGTAGATCTCTCTGAGTTACATATAATTAACTCAGGTGATTCACAGTTGAATTTATCAAAGGAATGATCAGTTTCATTCACACTCTCCCTTTGTTGGTTGATCAGAGAATCGATCAACCGATCTCTACCAAGTTTTTCTTCGTTCAATTATGAACTCCATTCTAGTGTTCAGAAAAGGTATCTTCCCACACATGACTACCTTTCAGATCTCCTTATAGACCCTTGAAGGTAGGGAGATCTGGAATGGTTTATCGATAGAGGGCTCCATCTGTTGGGTGCAAGTTCAACATTTCTAACATAATTTAACCCTACTATATACTTTTTCAACCAATCCATGCCAATCATCATATACACATACTTCTGCATGTCTACCAAGGTTAATATCAACATCATATACATGAATCAGAATCTAACATTATTAGCTTTCATGATTCACAAAGGTTCCAGTATTCCTATATGTCCTATTCACTAATAAGTAAACTTATTATTTCACAGGAACAAATTTACGTACAGTGCATATACCTTTTATAAGTATTTTTCTTGCATAAGTGTTTTTGGTTTCTCTTGGATGTCCAATAAAAGCACACAAAGTGTTAATAGTACTCTCGGTACTAAACCAAGCTACCCAACAACAAGATAGTTAGAGGTAAAATATTCAAATTATGCCTTATGATCTTGTATTTCCTCTTTACATTCATCAAACAATATTAGTTACCTTTTGTTTAGCTCCAGTTGTTGGTTGAACTAACTAGTGCTTCCTATGCTTTACCTTAGTGATTTGGCAGAGCTCCCTCATCCTTGGGGTGCTGCAACTCATGTGGCTCCTGGATCACTTAATATAGCAGTGGTTGGGATTAGAAATAATACCTTCCCATTCCCCATCGTTCCCACCAGTTTCTTTTCAACAAGGTATTAGATAAATATACATGAAGTTCATTTTTAATAAAGTTATCTGAGCCATGCTTAATCAATTACATGATTAGTACTTACTTTTCAACAACGATATAAGAAATACCCCTAAGTTATTACTAGTACCCCTTCAATACTACCACCAAATACCTTTCTACTAGAGATCACAAGGGAATCTATTGTCATAAATCACCTAATATACTTTTCTTTTACCGCAACATGCAAAGCTAAGTCACATGCAACAATTCCCACCTAATGAAGAATCCACAAGGGCCATACAATATATCACTTTTGATCTTATTTTAGAGCATTTTTCTTCTCAGAACTCATTCAAGAAGCTATTAATGATCAACTAAAACTATTCATACGACGATCCTCATTCATACCTGCTCATTAATCCATAATACCTTAATCTATTTTAGTCCTATAATAATCATGTGATGTCCACAAGATACAACCCTTCATGAATCACTTACCATACAAGCATCCCTTAGATTACCCTCTTCATTATTTAAAGGTTGTTTCAGGCGATGTTCCTCTTTTGCAGACATTCTAGCATCTGCCATATTTCCTGCAAAATATATTTGTACTTCTCTTTGCTATGTATAAGAGAATTTTCAAGACAAAAATAAACATGAGTTAGTTTGTTGTTTTCTAAAGCAGTAGTGTGTTGAGCCTATTCAGGCCTAGTGTTGAAACCATGCTCTGATACCATATGTAATATACCTCAAATTTCAAACACCAAAAAAAAAAATTCTATAACCATATATCTTCAGACCTGTTAATAAAATACCTAACTATTTTCAGGCATTTACAAACTAAACTCAAAATCTAAGTTAGTGTTCTTTTGCAAGAACCATTTTGCAGTTCCGCATTTTGCATTCTGAAATGCGAAATGTAGAATCCAATAATTCTATTAAATAAATCTTTTAACTTTCGCACCGTTCATTCCTTGTGGAATCAACCCTAATCATCGATCTTGGCTTAATGAGGATTGCAGGTTGCGGAAACTCCAGTTTTCGTTAAAATAATTATTGACTTTCTGCAGTCCGCATTCTGCATTCTGCAAATGCGGGTTGCAGGTTGTGGAAAATCCAAATTTCGTCTACTTAATCTTTTACTTCCCATCTTCCGCATTCTGCAAATGCAAGTTGTCGGTCGCAGAAACTCTGAAATCTATGAACTTAATCTTTTACTTTCCTCCTTCTGCATTCCGCAAATGCAGATTGCAGGTTGTGGAAACTCCAAAATCCGTGAACTTAAATCTTTTACTTTTCGCATTCCACAAATGCGGATTGTGGGTTGTGGTTCGCGGAAACTTTAAAATCTATTAATTTAAAGTTTTACTTCATGCATTCTGCATTCCGCAAATGCGGATTGTGGGTTGCAAGTCAAAGAAAATCCAAAATTCGCTAATTTAAACTTTAACTCCCCGCATTCCGCAAATGCGAATTGCTAGTTGTGGGTTGTGGAAACTCCAAATTCTATTAACTTAATCTTTTTTTTATACTTAACGCATCGTTGATTTCTTGCGGATTAAGTCTCGACCGTTGATTTGATTCTTTACGGATTCCATAAGCAAACCTCTGCAACTATTATCATCCATTCATCTTATTTGTAGATGCAATCTCGACCCTTGATCTACTATTTTTGTGGATCGACGTTCAAATCTTGCAGATTGTGGAAAGCGGGTTGCCTTATAAATTTTCAAAATTAAACCTCTGCAATCCATCTTCCACAACTTCTGTGAACTGTTGATCTTGTTGCATATTTGATCTGGACCATTGATCTTGTAAATTTATGGATCAATGCTTAACTTTGTGAATTCAAGGGTTTCTGGTTTGATTTGGGGTTTTAATTACTATAAATTAAACCGAACTGCATATTAACTTAATTCTTAGCCCTTTTTTTATTTTGTCTTTTTTGATCATAATTTCAACAGTCTAACCCTAGCTGCACTAAGTTGATTAGGGATCGAGACAACAAATTTTTAAGTTTGCCTCTATGTAAAAACAAAAGAATTTTCATATGTGACATAGGCATAGTACAAATCTACGCTATAACAACATTACAAATTTAGTCCACATTCCATAAGCATAATTAGGTTGAGCGAAAACGATACAAACAGATAATGCCCACTTAAATGTAGGAATACATAGTACATTTTAAAAAGAAATAGAGGATTCAATCCATTATATACAAAATCATGAGTTCTAAATTTCTCAAGTATTAGATTCGAAACTATATCAACAAAAACCAGTTCTACCAACTTATGCTCAGAACAAGTTATTAATCATTGCACTAATAACATTGTACAGATCTAATATACTTCAAAGAAACAAGGTCATTTGTTCTACATAAATGCATAGCCCTATTTCTTGGAGATGTAATTGTACATAAACATTTCACATACACGTCCTACTGTAACTAGAATTAGTCATAAGAAAAACAGAGTAGAAACCTGGCATCAATGCTGGGAAAACAAAAGTGGAGAAGCTGTTCCTCCCAACCAACTCCCAGAGCAACAAAATTACTTGCTCTAGAACCCCTGAGCCTGTTCGTTGAACCACAAGAGAAAAATATCTTAATGCACCATCTCTTGCATTACACAGATGTTAATCTTTGTCCAATGCTAGCATCCTATTGCTCATGGGCATACTATTAAATGGTATTTTGCCTTGGACTTGGTCATTTATGAGCCTCCTTCTCTTTAGCAACTCAACTATAAGTACAAACCGATTTTTGAGGATGATGTTTAGTTCTCACTTGGTGGTCTACGCCACTTGTCATTTCCCCCTCTTGTGGGTTAGCGAACACTCTCACAACTATTTCCACTTCTGTTTCCCTTCAATATAATTCTTAATGTTCATGTTAAAGAATAAAATAATAATAAAATATTTTCAAATAAAATTAATAATTGTAAATTCAGAAAATATTTCAAGGTTTATATCTAAACTAATTTGAAGTGAAACAAATTTTAAATATAAACAGATCCATATAATTATAATTATTTTTCTTTGGTTAACAACAACGACGTCTTTCAAATATCAACATATATATAAATATAATTCTGTCATGACTTCTCTCAAATTTAAACACGAATCATTAAATATATAATTATTTAAGAATTTAAGCAATTAAATATATATTATTTTAAAATTTAATTTTTTTAAATGTCAAAAAGTTAATTTTAAAAATGTTAATGATTTCGTACAAGAATAAGAAGTACTCCACATTTACATGAGATGAAAATCAAAATTGTAAATAATATTCCATAAATGAGAATATTCCATTCAAGCATTCAAGCTTAATGATAGCTAGTTCTATGACTAAGTAGGTTACCCCACAGGGAAGAGAGTATACACATTGAATGATATTTCAAATTCTTTGTCTTTCAGCTTATAATAGAAAGCACATTGAAGCTTCTGTAAATTGAAGTTTCTGTAATAGGAAAAATTGAAGGAACCAAATATCAAATTATTTGTCTGCGCTTCTACCAGCCTCTTCAAGCAGACGATCTGGAGATTCTGTAATGAATTATGAAACCCACCTGAGTGAACGTTGGATTTGCAGAAAATGGTATTCAAATTGGCAACTGAGGACGAGAAAAGCAAGAGAAGGGCCCTGCCGCTCAATTTCATTCTCAAAATGAACTTCTCTGCCCACCTTTCTTTCCAAATTGAGGTCAACGGCATTTATTATCTTAATAAAAACTAAAAACTAAGAAAAACCCAGAGCTATCTTTTTATTTTAACAATGGGAACAGTAACTTTCTATGAATTCAAGCTATATATATTAGTGACTTGTGATTTAGCAGACTTCTCTAAGCCCACTCAGCGTCAGCCTTTATGTCAGGGTTTCCTACTTTTTAACTTCTTAACCTTGTCACACTTCTTAACCTTGTCACAACTGATTAATGAACAACAGTTTTGAACCAGTAAACTTCAGAACCCAAAAACTCCAAAACTATCCTTTACAGCTAAATGTCAATAACATCTATTAATTATCTTCTAATAAGAAAAAAACTACAAATTCCCCAAATTCCGCTTTGAGTGATTCCTGTAGTAAAATCTGTTTCAGTGGATCTGAAGTAGAAGAAGATAGATCTCCTCTATCTCACAATAAAACTCAGGAAATTCGGACTCAGAGAGCTGTTGTAGTGGATCTGAAGGAGTAATTGAAAAAGATACAAAGCCCCAAACGTATGAGAATCCCAGCAGCAATTATGGCCGGTTGACCTCATGAGGGATATTGATCTATTGATATTGAACCAATAGCAGTATGTATTTACAGTCACTGTCGATCAAATGTCTAAAGGCTCTAAATGAAAATGTAAACAAATAATAATAAATCACCACACACCATAGATCGTCTGATTTGGCTTTTTTTGTTTCTTATAGATCTGAGCATGTAATAGGTCTGAGATTGAGATCGAAGCTAGACGTATGTGGTAAGATTGACTTACAGAGAAATACGATGAAAAAGGAGAAACACAATGGAGAAGGAATTAGTCTGAGTAATAGATAGAGAAAAAACTCGAAGCCATGAAGAACTATTGTGACTGAATTTGTCAGCTGCAACTTTCCCAAATTTCCTGAGTTTTATTGCAAGGTACACACGATCTGCTCGCTCGTATGACAGCAATACATAACAAAAAGCCATTACGTCCCTGAAAGAAGATTTATGGCCCTTATCTTGCTTTCCTCGTCCTCCATAGCTGAATTAAACACCATTTTCTGCACAACCAAAAGATGATTAACGCCGTCTATATAGAATCTTCAAACTATTGACAAAAATAACAGTAAAGAATTAAAATATGGATTCTTCATTTCGATTGCTGATGAAGAAGTCAAAAGTTATAATCTCTGAAGGTCCTGCCAGACAGAATTAGCTACCGCTCATTCAACGCTGATTTTCGAATTCTAAGATGGTTGTGAGAGGGGCTCGACACGATATAAATAGTTGCGCACGAGGCTTTGTGTGTCATTATTGTACAACACGGTGCCTTCCGGGAAACAGCATTTGACTAGTAAGTTTCAACTAAAGTTGTAGGCCATTGTCTAATAATTAATGTTGAAAGAGATTGAGGACGATGTATGAGGACACGTTATTGCTCGTCACGTCATCAACACTAAACATTATTGCATCATTGGATCACTGACTCCGTAATTTTATCAAGGTCCCAAGGTTTGGATTCTTTTGTGCGAATCCAATGAATTTTCTTGGCAAGTAGAATCTTTTGACAATCGACAAGAATTATTGCAATAAAAAATAGTCCATGTCTTACTTATTTCTGAGTAACATGTTTTATTTAATCTAAAATCTAAAATAATTTATTAATTTATTTTCAATTAAAAAAATCAAAATAGAAAATAGAAAATTTAAAGGTGCAACATATAAAATATACTTAAAAAGGAATTTAAAGGTGCAAAATATAAAATATGCCTAGAAAAAAGAATTTAAAAGTGCAAAATCCAAAATATACTTTAAAAAAATCATACTCTTAAAACTTTTAATCCATGTTTTCATTTAAGGTCACTTCTCAAATAAGCTTTATGTCCTAACCACGAATAAAATAACCATTTTTATTAAACACTCTTTTTTTATGTTTATAATTTGTATATCTTTGGTTAGAAATGTGTTACACATATTTCTCATCATCATTATGTTATGTGAACCAAACCTCAGAATTTGCCTCCAATCCCCAAGTTATGAAGTTGAATTTGGACTTGGATCAGTGATTTCACGTCGTTGTTCACCACTGCACTTTCCTTGTGGACAATGTGTTATACCCAAATGCGTAAAGTTTGTTTGCCATGAACAAAAAGCGGTGCCACAGCCCGTTGCCTTTATACAATGAGCGGTGTACTATGGGTAACGTTCTGTTTTAGTTGATAAAGAGAAATGCCCGAGTTTTAAAACTAAAAAGACAACACTCACGAAGCTTCTCGAACCTTAGCTTCATGGAAACCTCATACCTAGACTCTTGGACCACTTGGACACGAGATATCTCCTTGTAGAATCTTGCCTCCACCTCATCCATAATAATATCAACCATCCCTATCCTTCTAGGCTATAAATCTTGGCTCATCCCCCATGGGTAAGGGGAGGAAGATTATGCTACAACATCAAAACTCTGTCCAAATCTAGTGAAGGAGAGTGAGCACTAGATGGACAAGTTTGAAGCTTTGGAGGAAAGATCTTTTTTAATAAGAGAGTTCTCAACACTAAGGCTCTTGGTTGTAATTTCTCTCTCTTATTCTATTAATGCAAAGAAAGTTCCTTTCCCATCAATCATATTGTGTACTAATCACTTGTTTCATTGTTGAATTTCTTAGTCATCAGCATAGGATTGTAGATTGTACTTGGTGCTTTGATATTGTATGCTTTTGTTGTGTACTTCTTGCAGATGAATCTGCGGAGATACAACATTCCAAAAGACTAGTACATTATATTGTATGGCAGGTGAAATATCACATTCCAAGCATCTATCAATATTACGGGAAGTGATTAGCATTGTTGTTACTCATTTGTTCTAGCTTAGAGTATTTTGGGCTAGGGAAACAACTTTTGTTGGTAGAAGGTGAGTATTTTCGATAACAAATATGTCGACTCCGCCGGGGAGAGTGTTTAGAACTTCTGGTCTTTCTTAGTTCTCAGTTCTTTCCTTTTCTTCAAACTTCAATTTCTTCATTGATCAGATCTACTAGTTGTTTAGCTAGATTTGGGTTGAAATTGATTAGATCTGCTTCAGATCTATTTAGATCTGCCTTATATGCTTTATTTCTTAGCTTTTTATTAGATCATTCTATGCCAATGAATTGAACAATAACATTCCCTTTTTTGCCTTGTGTCTTGTTTTGAAACTTGCAAGCACCACCGCACCTAGGTAGTGTACCAAGAGTGGATGTCACACTTTCTGCAAAGGAAACAAGTGGTGCCACCGCCGAGATCCAGTGGACAAGGTGTGTTGTTGCCACTCTGTTCCTGTTGGAAATAGGTGTTACTAGACTAGTAATGCTCTAGAGTTTGTACTACACGTTCAAGCAGTGACGCCGGGTAGGGTTTCAATCCCACTGCATTTTTCAAGCTTGTCATTTGTATTTTGTATTTCTGAACTTGTTATGCCTTATTTTTGTTAGTTTGATTTCTAAATTAAAATCTAGAAACTGAGTCAGGCTTGGCCAGGTTAGATCTCCAAGAACTAGGTTGAATTGGCTTGTGAGCCTCCTCTAGTTTGGATTTTGGTTGGAGAAGAATTTTTAAAAGGAAGTATAGATCCCAATCTCTGAATTTTGTTTAATCAAATTGAAAGAAAGTAGATTTTCTTTTAGTCTTCATTAGTTTGATTTAAGGTTGTTTTCACTCTTTGATTTTTGAAAATTGAGAGAAAGGTCTAGGTCAAGCTTAGGGTTGAGTTGGTAGAGACTTGATAGGTCTGGTAGACTCTCAAATGTTTACTTTCTATTTTTTTTCTTAAGTGTTTTTACTCTTAGACAAAAACAAAAGTTTCTTGTGTACATCTTAGTTTTTATTTTTGAAGAATTTTGAAAATATGGTGTGTTAAGTAGTCATCATAGTCTTTCCTTCTAAAAGAGATCTATTCATTTCCCTTTTAAATTTCTTGGTTTGAAGTCACGATGTGCTTGCAATAGGTTTAAACATATAGTTCCATATTTGTTTGCTTGGGAGTTAGTCATTTTTGGATAAGTAGGAATTGAACCTCTATCTCTTACTTAAGTAAGACATTTTGTTAAAAAAGAAAGAAAAGCTTTGCATAAGAATTTTGCATGGTTTTACTTTTATGTACTCACCTCATGCATTCACCTAAATGCAAAAGATAAAATCAAACGATAGACTTATGTTAAAATTTTATAGAAAGGTGTGATATGTTAGAGACGTGTTCCAACATCTTTAAGCGTAGGAGTTATCGTTGTTTGCCTGCATTGCATCCACGAGATCGTGTGGTTTTTCCATATACCGCTGGTATATATAATGGTATTTCACATACCATTAGAAGAAATTTCAACTCAAAATGGGCCTTTTAACTCTAATTCAATTTCCATGTCATCATGTATTAGCCAATGAGAAAGCCTCAACAAGATATAAATAGTTGTGCACAAGGCTTTGTGTGTCATTATTGTACAACACGGTGCCTTCCTGGAAACCGCATTTGAGTAGCAAGTTTCAACTAAATTTGTAGGCCATTGTCTAATAATTAATGTTGAAAGACATTGAGGATGATGTATGAGGACATGTTATTGCTCGTCACGTCATCAACACTTAACATTAGTGCATCATTGTATCACTGACTCCGTACTCCATAATTTTCTCAATATCCTAAGGTTTGGATTCTTTTGTGCGTACTTACCCAATGAATTTTCTTGGCAGGTAGAGTCTTTTGACAATCGACAAGAATTATTGCAATAAAAAATAGTCCATGTCTTACTTATTTCTAAGTAACATGTTTTATTTAATCTAAAATCTAAAATAATTTATTAATTTGTTTTCATTTAAAAAAAATCAAAATAGAAAATAAAAAATTTAAAGGTGCAAAATATAAAATATATTTAGAAAAAACAATTTAAAGGTGCAAAATATAAAATATACTTAGAAAAAAGAATTTAAAAATGCAAAATCCATAATATACTTAAAAAAACCATACTCTAAAAACTTTTAATCCATGTTTTCATTTAAGGTCACTCCTCAAATAACCTTTATGTCCTAACCACGAATAAAATAACCATTTTTTTAAAAACACTTTTCTTTTGATGTTTATAGTTTTTATATCTTTGGTTAGAAATGTGTGTCATCATTACGTTATGAGAACCAAACATTAGAATTTGCCTCCAATCCCCAAGTTATGAAGTTGAATTTGGACTTGGATTAGTGATTTCACGTCGTTGTTTACCCCTGCACTTTCTTTGTGGACAATGTGTTATACCCAAATGCGAAAAGTCTGTTTGCCGTGAACAAAAAGCGGTGCCACCACCACTTGCCATTATACAATGAGCAGTGCACTATGGGTAACGCTCTGTCTTAGTTGATAAAGAGCAATGTTTGAGTTTTAAAGCTAAAAAGATAAGATTCACGAAGCTTCTCGAACCTTAGCTTCGTGGAAACCTCATCCCTAAACTCTTGGGCCACTTGGACTCAAGATACCTCCTTGTAGAATCTCTCCTCCACCTCATCCGTAATAATATCAACCATCCATATCCTTCTATGGCTATAAATCTTGGCTCATCCCCCATGGGTAAGGGGAGGAAGATTATGCTACAACATCAAAACTTTTTCCAAATCTAGCCAAGGAGAGTGAGCACTAGATGGAAAAGTTTGAAGCTTTGCAAGAAAGATCTTTCTTAAGAAGAGGCTTCTCAACACTAAGGCTCTTGGTTGTAATTTCTCTCTCGTATTCTATTAATGCAATGACAATTCCTTTCCCATGAATCATATTGTGTACTGATCACTTGTTTCATTGTTGAATTTCTTAGTCATCAACATAGGATTGTAGATTGTACTTGGTGCTTTGATCTTGTATGCTTTTGTTGAGTGCTTCTTGCAGATGAATCTATGGAGATACAACGTTCCAAAATACCGGTACATTATATTGTATGACATGTGAAAGATCACATTCCAAGCATCTATCAATCTTACGAGAAGTGCTTCTCATTGTTGTTACTCATTTGTTTTAGCTTAGAGTATTTCGGGCTAGGGAAACAACTTCTGTCCATAGAAGGTGAGTATTTTCGATAACAAATCTGCCGACTCCGCTGTGGAGAGTGTTTAGAACTTCTGGTCTTTCTTATTTCTCAGTTCTTTCCTTTGGTTCAAACTTCAATTTCTTCATTGATCAGATCTACTAGTTGTTTAGCTAGTTTTGGGTTGAAATTGATTAGATCTGCTTCAGACCTGCCTTATGTGCTTTATTTCTTAGCTTTTTCTTATCATTTGATGCCAATGAATTGAAAATTAACATTCCCTTTTTGCCTTGTGTCTTGTTTTGAAACTTGCAAGCACCACCGCACCTAGGTAGCGTACCAAGAGCGGCCGCTGCACTTTTTGCAGAGGAAAGAAGTGGTGCCACCGCTGAGACCTAATGGACAAGGAGCATTGCTGCCGCTCTATTCCTATTGGAAATAGGCGTTACAAAACTAGTAATGCTCTGGAGTCTGTATTACAGCTTCAAGTCGTGACGTTGGGTAGGGTTTCAATCCTAAGGCATTTTTCCAGCTTGTCATTTGTATTTTTTATTTTTGAACTTGTTTTGGCTTGTTTTTATTGGTTCGATTTCTGAATTAAAATCTGGAAACTGAGTTGGGCTTGACTAGGTTAGCTCTCCAACAACTAGGTTGAATTGGCTTGTGAGCCTCTTCTAGTTTGGATTTTGGTTGGAGAATAATTCTGAAAAGGAAGTGTAGATCCAAATCTCTTAATTTTGTTTAATCAAATTGAAAGAAGGTAGATTTTATTTTAGTCTTCATTAGTTTCATTTAAGGTTTTTTTCACTCTTTGATTTTTGAAAATTGAGAGAAAGGTCTAGGTCAAGCTAAGGGTTGAGTTGGTAGAGACTTGATAGGTCTTGTAGACTCTCAAATGTTTACTTTCTAGTTGTTTCTTAGGTGTTCTTACTCTCAAACAAAAAGAAAAGTTTGTTGTGTACATCTTAGTTTTTATTTTTGAAGAATTTTGAAAATATGGTGTGTTAAGTAGTCATCATAGTCTTTCCTTCTAAAAGAGATCTTGTCATTTCTCTTTTAAATTTCTTGGTTTGAAGTCATGATGTGTTTGCAATAGGTTTAAACATATAGTTCCATATTTGTTTGCTTGGGAGTTAGTCGCTTTTGGATAAGTAGGAAACAAACCTCTATCTCTTACTTAAGTATGGCATTTTGTAAAAAGAGAAAGAAAAGCTTTGCATAAGAATTTTGCATGGTTTTACTTTTATGTACTCACCTCATGCATTCACCTAAACACAAAAGATAAAATCAAATGGTAGAATTACGTTAAAATTTTATAGAAAGGTGTGATAGGTTAGAGACGCGTTTTGACGTCTTTAAGCGTAGGATTTATCATTTTTTTCCTTCACTGCATCCTCGAGATCGTATGGTTTTTCCATGTACAACTGGTATATAGAATGGTATTTCACATACCCTTAAGGTATATAGAAATGTACCTCACATACTCAGTTGCATATCAGAAGGCCCCTTTCGAACGATTATGCATTAGACAACACCACAACGAAGTGGAGCTCCCATGTACCTTGTTTATATAGGGAGACACTTTTGGGGATCCTGAGACCATCTGAGCATAGCCCTTTGACTGTCATATCACTACAATACACCGAGAACAACACTCGGGGAGATTACTACACACATGCCATCTAGGTAGTCGGGTGTTTAGGCTAGGGTACGGTCCCAATTCTTCTTGAAATGTTTCATTGTTGGACCCTATGGTATATCGGGAGTTGTGGAGGTTTGACAATCCTCTGAGGATCCTGACCTTTTACCACTCCTATCACAAGTTATGATTGTTTATTTAGCTTGACTAGTGTTTGGTTTGCATGACTATATAGGGTTTGTATTTTTTGAGATCATTTTGATTTTTGCAAAATGGTTGATTTCCCGTGGAGGAGGTCTCATCGATTACAAGGATTATCAACGAAAAATCCTTTGAATCCTTCGACTGAACCTCCCATGGAAGGAGACATGGAGAATAATTCTAAGGCTAGCAGTGCTTCCATGCCTGAACTGGAAGGAATTTGAGTTGAAGAGGAAGCAGTGGAATATCCTCTTCCCAATCCTCTCATGGTGGACCTATCAAGACCACCACCAGTGGAACAACCCTCCTCTTGAAACACATCCTTTGTCGTCCCAACTCCTTCTGGAGCTGGTCTTTATCAATTTCATCCTTATGAAAGAGTGCCTCCCATATTTGGTCCTAATGCTCCATTTTGGGAGAATTCTCTTGGTCAAGCCATATCTCAGTTTGGTACTACTACTATTGTGAATGTGTCAGCTATGGAGTTGACCCCAAACTCTAGCATACCCTTTTCCCTATCTTTTACCTAATGACCTTTTAGGTAGGTCTTTAAATATTCCTTCTAATGTTATTCCATCCAATCCTCCTCCCACACCCACAATGTCTAGACTTCCCACTCCTTGAAGAGTGTCATAATCAGCTCAAAATCCTTTGTTGAATTCACATATGAGATGTTTTTCTATGCCTCCCATAGATTTTATGAATGTTGGAATTCAGTTTGTCCCTCCTACATTTCAAACAGCTAGAGGATCTCATGTTCCTATTTTACATAACATATCACATCCTCCCCCTCCATCTGCTGGATCAAGTGGTCATGCTGGTCTTGGTCGTATAGGTCCTACTTCACAGCCTCTTACATCAGATTGGATCCCTCCTCAATAGCCTAACATTGGTGATCAATACATTACTGGGGAACATTACAATAATCCCTTATATGTCCCTTATCCTGGAGGAGTTACCAATCAGTGGGCTCAACCTACTTATGGACCTCAAGCCGGACTTAACTAGGTACAATTACCTTTTATGGGTCATAATGCTCCCAACTATCAACAGTTTGGTGGGTTTTGTGGCCAGCCTCAATAGACCTTAGGTTCTACTGGGGTATCCCTACCTTATCAGTATTACAACTACCCACAACCCAACCAACAACTTCCATTTTTTGCTACATTGGATTTTTCTAACTTGTCCAAGTTGATAAATGACCCCTTTCAACACGATCCATTTTGGCCTACCATCTCGGTCAAAATTCCATCAGATATTCAAAAATTTTATGGAAAGAAAGGAGAAGATCCTAAGAATCATGTGAAGACCTTCCATTTGTGGTGTTCATCCAACTCCCTTATGGATGTTTCTATTCGATTGATACTTTTCCAGAAAACATTGACCGACACAGCCACAAAATGGTATAAAGAACTTCCAAAGCACTCATTTGTGGTTTTTAATTCATTGGAAACTGTATTTCTTACCCATTTCCAACTACCCGTCTAGTATGAAACTTGTACTGATCTCTTGACCTTTCTTTGAAAAAATACCTCTACTCGCATATCAAATCGCATACATAAGTGGAGGAGACGTCGGACGTTAATCAAGGTTCCCATTCCAGATAAATTTTTGGTTGACTAGTTCACTAAGTCCTTGCTGCCTCCTATTTCCCAAGATGTGGCCATGGGTGGTGCCGTCACAGAAGAGAAAGCTATTATCCCAACCAAGTATCTAGACTTAGTCTATTCTCAATCATAAAATTTATGCGATTTAATTCCTAATGCTCCTCATCCCATCATGTTGATGTATATGTAACTTCGGAATGTATTCACTTGCATATTTCATGTATTGTACCCCGATGTTTATTCCGGGAAGTATCTGTAATATAATTGAGTCATTTCATGCCCCTAATGTTCCTACCGGGAGTTTCTATAATGTAAACAAGTCATGTCAAGTTATTGTGGGTAACCCTCCTATTGTTCAAGGGTTAAAGTCCCCACAGTTCCAGGGCCCTAGGGTTATTAGACTCTCCTAGTGAAGTCGGCCCTAGTGAGTTATTGTCAAGTCGAGAATTAGTATAAATAGAGAGTGAGACTCTCTATTTATCACACACTCACTTACACTCAGTTGTAGCACATAGCTGAGAGAGAGGAAGTTGCTAGAGCTAGAAAGAAAGAGGCTACTGCTATCGGGAGATCATCTTACTGTTTTGGGGTTTTACTTTTTGGTGCTGATTCTATCTCTGAGGAAGTTGTAGTGTTTTCTCCATTTATGGTTTCCCTGAGGAAAAAAATTGTGTTCATTGTCTCTTGTGTTTGATTGTTGTGCTTTTTATTCTCTCAGTTAAAGATCCTAATATAATGCTAGCTTGAATGATAAAATCTAACATGGTATCATAGCTAACCTGAGAAGAAGACATTGTGCAGCTGCGGGAACTAGGGTTTCCTACTTTTTGGATCTCTCTCCATAGATTTTAAGCAAAATAAGGTTGGTCTGACTCTCCTCCCTAGGGCGCATCTTTCTATCGAAACAGAATCTGATTTTGAGTTTTTTCAGTTTTGGACCCGATACTATTGTCGGAAATTAGGGCTTTCCACAGAAGTGGAATTTTTGAGTGAGCCCAGGCCTAGATTGATCTCCTCCTGAAAATTGAAGTTTAGATATCAAGATCAAAACATTTGGTTGGATAGAACTCTGGGAAAGTCAAACCCTAATCTAATCCTAATCCAGCACTGCAGAAATTTAGCTCCAAATCCAGATCCAACATCTTGACATGGTAAGATCTAAATCTTTTGTATTTCCATTTGAGGTTCTCAGTTAATATGTCTCATCATACAAAGCTTGATGAAAAGCTTGAGGGAGCTAATAACTTTCGAGCCTAGAAGTATAGGATCTCCCTGGTCCTGGAAGAAAATGAGTTGGACTCCTATATCAATGAGGAGGTTCCAGCTCCAGAAGGAGATGAGGCTAAGGCCTTACACAACAAGAAATTGGTCATGGCTAAGAGGATTATTGTTGATTCAATCAAGGATCACCTAAATCTATGTTTGATTCCCTGACCAAATTGTTTGAAGGGAAGAACATAAACCAGAAGATGACTCTAAGAAACCAACTGAAGAATGTAAAGAGATAGAATGCAGAGACCATCCAGTATTACTTTACAAGGGTCTCTTAGATCAAGGAACAACTGGAAGTAGTAGATGAAGAAGTGGAGAATGTAGAGATTGTGCTGACCACCTTGAATGGTCTCCCTAGATCATGGGACTCCTTTATTCAAGGGATTTGTGCCAGAAAGAAGCTAGTCAAATTTAGTAGACTATGGGAAGAATTCTCTCAAGAAGAAGCTTTGATCGCAGCTCGAGAAGAAAGGATGGGAAGTGAAGATCAAGCTCTCACAGTTCACTCCAAGAAAAGCAAAAGAAGTTCTCATCACTCCAGAGGTAAGCATTTCCATAAAAATAACGCTAGAAAATATTTTTCTAGAATCATATGTTATACATGTGATGAAGTAGGACACTTTGCAAAAGATTGTCCTAAAAGACAAAATAAGAAAAAGGAAAACAAGAGAAGACATCATGCTCATGCTGCAGAGGATGATGAACCTTCCACAAAGAGAATCAAACAAGAAAGTGATGATTCTTCAAGTGATGAATAATATTTCTTGATTTATGCTATCATGGGAAACATCAAACATGGAAGCAATGATTGGCTTATAGATAGTGGGGCTTCCAAACATATGACAGGATTCAAATATTCCTTTGTGAAACTATCAGAACATGAATCACCCCACAAGGTGAAACTTGGATATGACTACTAGTATCCAATAAAAGGTAGTGGGGAATCCTCCTATAAGCCAGACTCTGGAAAGTCTATGAAGATGCAAGATGTATTGTTTCTACCAGGACTAAAGAAGAACCTCCTCTCCATATCTGCATTATATGCAAAAGGCATGAGAGTTTCATTTATAGATGGCCAAGTTATGATGTGGCCAAAGGGAAATACTATTAATGATGCAGTAGTGATTAGGGGAATAAGAGGGAGGTCTATACAAATTGAAGGGCCATCCAGAACAAGCTTCGGTCCATGACACGGTAGAGCCAAATGAAATTTGGCATAGAAGGCTTACACATGTGCATTACAGAGCACTGCCACTTGCAAGAAAAGCTGTTGAAGGACTTTCAGAAATCCAGTCAAAAGATGACAGTGTCTGCAATGGATGTGCGAAAGGAAAGAACAAAAAGAAAATATTTCCAAGTAGCGAGAGCAAGGCAAAAGGAATCTTGGAAATCATTCACTCCAATGTATGTGGTCCAATGCCATCTAGTTCTTTAAGCAGGTATGTATACTATGTTTCCTTTATTGATGATTTTTCTAGGAAGACATGGATATATTTTATGAAGAACAAAGATGAAGTTTTCAGCAAGTTCAAGGAATTCAAACCCTTGATCAAGAGCCACACTGAAAAGAAGATCAAGACCTTTCGATCAGATAATGACAGAGAATTCATATCAAATGAATTCAAAGAGTTATGCAAAGATTCAGGGATTAGGAGGGAGTTATCCAATCCATATAATCCACAATAGAATGGGGTTGTAGAAAGGAAGAATAGAATGATCATGGAAGTTGCAAGGGCTATGCTTCATGATCAAGATATTCCCATGCATCTATGGGCAGAAGTTGCCAGAACAACGAAGTATGTGCAGAACCATACTCCACATAGAGTACTAGAGAAAAAGACACCTGAAGAAGTCTTTTCTAGAAAGAAACCATAAGTTAGACATCTTAGAATATTCAGCTGTCCAGTGTACATACACATTCTGAAAGAAAAGAGGACAAAGTTAGATCCTTCAGGAAAGAAGGGTATATTTGTGGGATACTCTGAAAGCTCGAAGGCATACAGAATATACTTCCCAGGATTCAAGAAGATTGAGATCGGCAGGGATGTAACATTGACGAAGACTCAGCTTACAACAAATCCAAAAAGAGACCTGGTGAAGAATCTGAAGAAATAGAAGCACCTAGAATTCATGACACAACTAGGAACAAAGAATATCAAGAAGAAGATTGAGAATTTGAAGAACCTCAAGAACGTGTAGATCCACCTCAGGAGAAAAATCCTCACAAGAGGAAACCTGCTTGGGTTCAAGAAGCTATCCAAGGTGCAGAAAGATATGGGACTCCAGAAGAGAATCACAAAGAAAGAAAGAGGACCAGGTCTTGCTCTGGGTATGTAGCTTTATTATGTGACTTTATCAATAAAGAACCTTCCAAATATGAATAAGTGGTAGAAAGGAAAGAATGGAAGGATTCTATGATCGAAGAGTATCAATCGATCATGAAGAATGATATTTGGGATGTTGTCCCAAGACCAGAGGGGAAGTCTGTTGCAACTTCCAGATGGATCTACAAGATCAAGCATGCTACAGATGGTAGCATAGAGAGATATAAAGCAAGATTCATGGCTCGTGGCTTCTCATAGAAAGAAGGAATAGATTATGAAGAAACCTTTGCACCTGTAGCCAAATACACTTCCATCAGATCAGTACTTGCTCTGCCTGTAGTGCTGAAATGGAAGATACACCAAATGGATGTCAAGACTAATTGCTTGAATGGTGTAGTGGAAGAGGAAGTGTATGTAGAGTAGCCACTTGATTTTGAGACACATGACAAGGAGTCTCATGTGTGTAGATTGAAGAAAGCCCTGTATGGTTTGAAACAGGCACCCAGGACATGGTACAATAGAATTGACAGCTTTCTATCCAGTTTGGGATTTACCAAAAGTAAAGCAGATTCCAACCTTTACTACAAGGTTGAAGATGGAAACCCAGTGATAATCCTACTGTATGTAGATGATCTATTTGTAATAGGTATGGATGGGTTGATTGCTGATATAAAGAGGAATCTTGATGCTGAATTCGAAGTGAAGGACTTGGGTATGATGCATTGTTTTCTAGGCATGGAGGTGTGGCAAAATGCAGATGGAATTTCCCTAGGGCAAGGGAAATATATGGTAGAGATCCTGAAGAGATTTAGGATGATATACTGCAAGGCCATGACCACACCTATGGCATCAAACCTAAAGCTATTGAGTGATGCTTCATTAGAGTTAGTTGATGCTACAAAGTATTGTCAGATGATTGGGTCCCTGATGTACCTGACGAACACGAGACCAGATATTTTCTTTGCTGTGAACACCTTGAGCCAATTCCTGACAGATCCAAGACATGTTCACTTGATTACTGCAAAGCATATTCTGAGATACCTAAGAGGTACATTTGATTATGTGCTCAAGTATAAGGTGAATAAGAAGATTAACTTGGAGGGTTATGTTGATTCAGATTGGGAAGGAAGTGCCATCGATAGGAAGAGCACTTCAGGGTATTGCTTCATTATGGGATCAGGTGTGATATCTTGGTTTAGCAAGAAGCAATCCCATGTGGCACTAAGTACAACTGAAGCAGAGTATGTCGTAGCTTGTTCAACTAGTTGTGAGGAAGTATGGCTGAGGAAGCTACTGTATGATTTATTTGATCTCTAGTTGGATGCTACTTGTATATATTGTGACAACTAGAGTTGTGTGAAGTTGTTGGAGAACTCGGTGTTCCATGACAAGTCGAAGCATATCAAGATCAAGTATCACTATATCAGGGATATGGTGTAGAGGGGAGCAGTGAAGATGTATTATGTTGCAACAGACACACAGATAGTTAATGTGTTGATGAAGCCATTGGCCAGATTGAAGTTTTAGTACTTCAGGGAGAAGCTTGGTGTTCTCCAGATCGAGGTTTTTCCCAAGGGGAAGAGATGAGTCCATGAGCCATTCTGACATGGTAAGAGGATTGATTCCTTCGATGGTCACATGTAAGGGCTGAGCCATTCTGTCATGGTGAGAGGATTGGTTCCTTCCATGTCAGATGTGAGTGCTAAGCCATTTTGATGTGACTGTAGGACTGGTTCCTACATGATCAGATATAAGGGATATTTCCATTCCTTGAATGGAGGTACCTGTTCAGTTACCTAGAATACTTAGTCTAGGACTGAGGGCCATTATGATAGGACTATGGAATGTAGTCTCACATGATTAGATATAAGAGTAGGGCCATTATGATGTGATTGAGGGATATGTTCCCACTTGATCGTATATAAGGGTTGTTTCCATTCTATGAATGGAGGCACTTGGTCAGTTACCAGGAACCCTCAATCCAGGACTGAGAGCGCCCTTTCTAATGAGTCAAGGTCAGATGTAGGTGTAGTGCCTTTCCATAGATGATAGTAGTTGTGTCCTATCATGCTGGTGAGTGTAAGTGTTGTGCCTTTCTGATGAGTCAAGGTCAGATGTAAGTGCAGTGACTTTCCATAGATGATAGTAGTTGTGTCCTATCATGCTAGTGGATGTGAGTGCTATGCCTTTTCACAGATGATAGTAGCTGTGTCCTATCATGCTGGTGAATGTAAGTGCTGTGCCTTTCTGACATGGTGTTGGGTGTGTTCCTCTCATGGTCAGATGTGAGTGCTGGTCATTCTAACTTAGGGTCAGATATAAGAACTGGAGAAGACCTACAAGGAGGCTAGGCCTACAACCAACATGAAAAAGGGCTGGCTCTATAGAAATTCTTGTGAGGAGAAGAATCATGAGATAGAACCTATAATGATGACCTAGTGATGATCTATATCGAGTGATGATCCAGATCCAGTGATGATCCAAATCCACTGATGATGTCCCTATGATGATCCAGATCGAGTGATGATCCAGATCTAGCAGTGATGATCCAAATTTAGTGATGACCCAAATCCAGTGATGATGTTCGCATGATGATCCATATCGAGTGATGATCTAGATCCAACAGTGACAATCCAGATCTAGTGATGATCCAGATCAATTGATGATGTCCCCATGATGATCCCGATCCAGTGATGATCCAGATCCAGTGATGATGATCCAGATCTAAGATGAAGATGACTTGAATGAAGATGACTTGAATATGAAGATGACTTGAAGATGAAGATGCTGAGATGATCTAGAGAAGAAGACTAGTGCTGAAAAATTGTGTCAAGAGAATACCTTCCTAGTTAAGAGGGATTCTTGATGTATATGTAAATTTGGAATGTATTCACTTCTATATTTCATGTATTGTACCCCGATGTTTATTTCGGGAAGTATCTTTAATTTATTTGAGTCATGTCATGCCCCCGATGTTCCTATTGGGAGGTTCTAAAATGTAAACAAGTCATGTCAAGTCATTGTGGGTAACCCTCCTATTGTTCAAAGGTTAAAGTCCCCGTAGTTTTGGGGCCCTAGGGTTATTAGAATCTCATAGTGAAGTCAGCCCTAGTGAGTTATTGTTAAGTCGAGAATCAGTATAAATAGAGAGTGAGCCTCTCTATTTATCACACACTCACTTACACTCAGTTGTAGCACATAGCTGAGAGAGAAGAAGTTGCTGGGGCTAGAAAGAAAGAGGCTACTACTGTCGGGAGATCATCTTACTGTTTTGGGGTTTTACTTTTGGTGCTGATTCTATCTCTGAGGAAGTTGCAGGGTTTTCTCTATTTATGGTTTCCCTGAGGGAAAACATTGTGTTCATTGTCTCTTGTGTTTGATTGTTGTGCTTGTTATTCTCTCAGTTAAAGATACTAATATAATGCTAGCTTGAATGATAAAATCTAACACATCATTGACCCTGCTATGCCACTGGTAGAAACTCCTGTGGATGGTGTTGTTGGTGAAATCCAATCTTCATCCACAACTAAGCCTGCTAAGCCATGGAGTGCTTCAACTACAACTTCTTCTACTCCTATGGTTTCCACCAAGGTGAATATAATTCAATCTTCACGGACACCTGGTAATAAGAATAAAGGAAAAGGTAAGAATAAGAAAATTGGAAACTAGCAAGAGAGTACCAAAACATCAACTTCAGATAATGACACAAAATCAAAGCAGAAGACAATGTACCCTTGTTTTTTGTGTGGAGATGATCACTTCACGAAGCAGTGCCCTCATCGTGAAGAGATTAATAAATTTTTGAAACCTAACCCCACACCAACAGTGTTAATTGACCCCTTCTTGTCCCAGCAATAGATGATTGATCATGTTTCTTTACATGGTCCTTCATCCTCTACTGAATACATTTGTATGATTTCATCGAAACAGTTGCGTTGACTACCAAAAGTTAGACATATGACAGAACACTTGAGAAAAAAGATGAGGGTATTTCTTCTGAGAAGACTTCTCCTCCACTTTCTTCTAATGGTCCTCTCACTATCGAGAAACCTAGTTTTGACACGATCTTGCATCCTACTAAGAGTACAATCCATAAAAACATTTTCAATCCCAGTGCTCGAGCTGCCCAATTTTATAATGTTGTTGAATATTTATCTCAAGCACCATGTGCTATGTCTACATTGGAAGTAATCCAAAGCTGTCCTACACAACACAAGAATTTTTTGTCATCCCTAAGGGATTTCAATCCTGATAATTCCACCATGATCACCTTTAATGTGGATAATTATAAATCGTGGCTATCCCATCAGCTCACTTTTCAAATTGCTACAATAGTGGTTGGTAGGAAGGTCCATCGTAGTGTCTTGGACGAGGAGGATTTCACCTTGGATTTTTATATGTATTGTTGGAGACACATTGGTTCTCCTTATCTTAGTAAGTCACCAACCACCCTTAAGGCTTTCAACGGATGAGGTTTTCAACCCCATGGTCTATTACCAGCATTGTCCATCGAGCTGGGGGAAAAACTGTTTCTAGCCAGGTAGAAGTGGTTGATGCTCCTCTCAATTACAAGTTGTTGTTAGGAATGAATTGGTTCTATTCTATGATGGTCATTGCATCATTTGTTTTTCACACACTCTAATTCCCAAAATAAGGAAAAATTGTGATCGTAGATTAGCTTGATTGTTTCTCATCAGATATTATTGCTTCCATGACAAATAATGTTCCTATGTTAGGGAAGTCACCTCCACCCAATTAATCTATAGGGGTTGGATTATTGAAATATTCTTCACTCATGGGAGTCTTTCCATCCAACACTGCTCCTCCTAGTGTTGGAGACATTTACCATCATACACACTCTTTCGGTCAAATTGGCCTAGTTAAACCACTATCCTAAGTTTAATTGACATCAGTGGAGCATTAATTACCATCATCCCAGTCATCCTCATGCCTACCTACAGTCAAGGAGGCTAACTTAGCCTTCCCTACAGTCAAGGAGGCTAACTGGAGCACTCCAGGGGTGATCTGTGTGACATTAATGCACCTGCATGCTAACTGGTGGTTACTTTCAGTTCAACCAATCAGTTACAGTCAGTTAAGGCACCTCCATTCATTAAATATATTATTTAATGATTATTTTATTATTATTTAATGAACTGGAGCTAACAAGGCGCCTTCACCAACTTCTGATGGTCAGTTCAGCTTCAGTTAACCTCATCAGGGTTTATTGGAGTCATGCAGTACTGGCACTTGATGGTTGGTTGCTATGACATGTGTTTGATCTCCTTCAGTTGAGATTAAGTCATTTATTGCACTCCAACTTCAGTTAGGGATTGGTGAGTCAATTAGGGTTTTTGACAAGTGGTTAACTGAGTGAGATTGCATGGCAAAGAGTCAGTTAAGCTAGACTCACGTATGGAATTCGAATTGTCCCCTTAGGTATTTGAATTATTCATGGATTTAAGCCATTAATCCTGCATGGGAATTGTAACCCTTTATTGTTTATAAAATATACAGAGAGGAAGCCTATTCTGGTTCCAATTATTGCTAATTCATGAGTAATTTGTTAATTATTCTTTGATGATTTTGATTCCTAGTTCCTAGATCATGTGCAAGAATTAATATGGTATCAGATCTCACAGCGGGACGAAGATCAATATCTCAAGAACAAGCCATGAAATGTGAGCAATAGCTCAGTTTCTTTATTTTGCCCTTTATGTTTTGATTTCTAGGTTTCTACAGGTGAAGCATTCGCTACAAGCAAATCCAGATGGCCTCCTCAGCCTCCTCAGTACCTTTGTTGACTCCATACAATTTCCACACATGGAAACTCAAAATGGAGCATCAGCTGAAATGCAAAGGACTCCACAGAGTCACCATGGACACTGAACCGGAGCCTGGAAATGCCATAGAAAAATCAAGATTCTTCAACAAAAAGGATGAAGCCTTCGGTTTCTTGTGCCTCTCTATTTCCGATGATATTCTCTTCCATCTTATGGATCTGATTACACCGAAATAAATATGGGACAAATTGGAATCACTGTATGGGAAGCATGATGACATGAGATTTTATCAACTCGAAAATGAACTCATGTCTCTCCAACCTTCCAATTTCGAGACTCTGAATGATTTCTTTACAAAGTTCAAGAATATAGTTTTTCTCTTGAAGCAATGCAAAGTGGAGAAGGAAGATGATCAGCTCATCCTAGCCATCCTCTCCAAAATCGGGGCTGATTATTCAGTTTTTGTTTCTACATTCCATGCAGGGAAGCTCACAAATCCCAAATGGAAGATGCCTACACTCGATGCCTTCATTGAGTCCTTAACTAGTGAACATGACAAGCTTGTCCAGATGGGGATCATCCGATCTTCCCATGACCAAGCCCTCCATGTCACGGGGCCCAAAGATGTGAAAGGTAAAGGTAAGCAGCAGAAAAATCAGAAAACTAAGTTTGATGCTCCAAAGCCTAAACTTTAAAATCAGCAGCATGATGAATCTTCCGGTTCAAGGTAGAACAAAGGAAAAGGGCACAATGGGAAAGAAAGAGTCAAGTGTTCTTACTGCGGGAAGGGTTTTCACCCTGAACATGCTTGCATGAAGAAAAAGATTGATGAAGCAACCTCTCTCCTTGAGAGGAATCACATCAATCTTCCGGAAAGCTTTCGGAGGAGAGATCACCAAGACCGGGAACCACAGCATGAGAAAGGTCATGCCCTCATGGCAAGCACTTCGAAGTCCAAATCATTGCTGATTGACAGTGGAGCTTCGAATCACATGATGGCTGAAAAAGACTCTTTTTCATCCTTGGATACCAGCAAATCCATCCCCATCCACTTGGGAGATGACTCCACCATCATTACCAAAGGACAAGGTACTGTAGATCTAGAAAATGGTTTTTTTCTAATGTTTTGTATGTACCATCTCTAGTAGCAAATCTCCTTAGTGTTTATCAAATGACACATACAAGAATGCCTAAGAGAGTCTCTTTCATCCCAAATGATGTTGAGATAACAGAAATTTCATCCGGGAAACTCATTGCGAAAGGCCATGCAAATCATCATGCAAAAGCCTATGAGTTCTCTCACTTTGTTGCAGATGAAAATCCCACCGCTTTGCTAACTCATGGAAATGAGGTTAGTAGGCTGTGGCATGAAAGGTTTGGCCATATTAATTTCAAATATTTGCAGCAATTACAGAAACATTCCATGGTTGAAGGCCTTCCGGTCATCAAGGCAACTACGGGAGTCTGCAAGGGCTGTGTGATTGGAAAGCACCCTGAGCACAAGTTCGATCGGGGGAAGGCAAACCGAGATACAAGCATATTGGGGCTGATACATTCCGATATCAGTGGTCCAATGTCTGTCACATCCATGAATGGATCAAGGTACCTCCTTACCTTTATTGATGATTTTTCAAGATATACATGGGTTTTCTTCCTCAAAAAGAAATCAGAGGTATGTGAAAAATTTTCTGAATTGAAGGCTTTGATCGAAAAAGCCTCTGGGCTTAAGATCAAGATACTGAGATCTGATAATGGAGGGGAGTATGTCAGTAATGAGTTGCTATCCATATGCTCCCAAAGTGGTATTCAGGTCCAACATTCAATTCCCTACACTCCCCAGCAGAACGGTGTAGCGGAAAGGAAGAACCGGTCTCTCAAAGAGATGACCACCTGCATGTTGGAGTCAAAGAAGCTTGCTGCAAATTTGTGGGATGAAGCCATGCATGCTGCAGCATACATTCAGAATAGGGTGCCACATTAATCATTGAAAGGTAAGACTCCTTTCGAAGCATACTTTGGACACAAGCCTGATGTGTCTAACCTACGGGTGTTTGGGTCCACTGCATGGGCCCGGATTCCGCTTGATAAAAGAAGGGCTTTGCAACCGCAGAGCATAGAATGTCTGTTTATTGGATATCCTGATGAATCTAAAGGATTCAAGATGCTAGATATCAATACCAAACAGATCATCATCGAGAGAAGTGTCAAGTTCGATGAGCCTCTTCAGGAGGTGGAACTAGTGGAGGAGAAAGCTGCTGAAATTCTTTCCTATTCCACTGAATATTTGGATGATGAAATTGGGGATGATGACCCTGATTTGGATCCTCTGATTTCTAATATCAGTGTGCCACAAACATCAAATACTGAATCAGAACCTGAAGTGCAAAATCATCTTCCTACATGGGCCCGACAGACACTCTCCTCCGCAGGAGACACCATTGGAAATCCGGATGATCCAAGGAGAACCCGGTTTGATTTCCAAAGAGCAGGTATTGCACTCTCTTGTTCTGATATTTTGCTGTCCAAAACTTGCTATTTGATGATTAGTTCAGATCCAAAATCCTACTACCATGCTCGGAAGGATCCGAGATGGCAAGTTGCCATGGATGAAGAGATGAATTCTCTTCAGAAAAACACTACTTGGGAGCTAGTTCCTCTTCCTCCAGGAAGGAAATTGGTTCAATGCAAGTGGGTGTTTAGAAAAAAGGTTGCTGCTGATGGAAGCACCTGTAAATATAAGGCAAGGCTGGTAGCAAAATGTTTCTCTCAGGTCCAAGGAGTGGACTACCATGAGACCTTTGCACCGGTTGCAAAAATGGACTCCATCCGCCTTGTTTTGGCTATTTCTGCATCCAAGCACTGGGAGGTGCATCACATGGATGTTAAGTCAGCATTTCTGCATGGAGATCTTCATGAGGAGATATACATGAAGCAACCTGAGGGCTACATCACTGATACATCTTTGGTTTGCAAGCTAAAGAAGTCACTATATGGGTTAAAACAGGCCCCAAGAGAGTGGTATTCCAAGATGGATGCCTTCTTTCTCTCGCAAAACTTTCAAAGATGTAGATCAGATCCAAATGTGTATTTATAGCAGCATGATGGTCATCTTATTATTATTGTTTTATATGTTGATGACTTACTGATCATAGGTAGCACAGTTGCCTCCATTTCAGCCATCAAAACTGCTCTCCACAATGCCTTTGAAATGAGTGATTTGGGGCTTCTAAAACAATTTTTGGGGCTCGAAATCGAGCAAAATTCTGATGGGATCATGGTCACTCAGTCAAAATAAATTTCATACCTGTTAGTCAAGTTTAACATGGCTGAATGTAGACCTGCACCATTCCATTTCCTTTCAGGGATCATCCTTGAAGAAGGAAAAAGCACACCTCCCATGGACTGCACTATCTATCGACAGCTGATTGGTAGCTTGTTGTACTTGACACATTCTAGGCCTGATATTTGTTATGCCGTGAATGCTGTATCAAGATACATGCAGAAAACTCATGATATTCATTGGAAGGCAGCCAAGAGGATCCTCTAGTACATTCAGGGAACCAGGACCTACGGCATTCACTATGGTGTAGACTCCGAGCTAGAGCTGGTTGGATACACAGATTCTGATTGGGCAGGTGATTCTATTGATCGGAATTCAACTTCCAGATATGTACTCATGTTTGGTGGTGGCCCTATTTTCTGTTCAAGCAAAAAGCAGGCTGCCATAGCACTATCTTCAGCAGAGGCTGAGTATCGAGGAGCGGTGAATGCTTGCATCCAAGCAGTTTGGTTGCAAGGCATT
>LPNX010856874.1:36142-83119 GCA_001517045.1 Pseudotsuga menziesii
AGGTCATTTATTGCACTCCAACTTCACTTAGGGATTGGTGAGTCAATTAGGGTTTTTGACAAGTGGTTAACTGAGTGAGATTGCATGGCAAAGAGTCAATTAAGCTAGACTCACTTATGGAATTCGAATTGTCCCCTTAGGTATTTGAATTCTTCATGGAGTTAAGCCATTACTCCTGCATGGGAATTGTAACCCTTTATTGTTTATAAAATATACAAAGAGGAAACCTATTCTGGTTCCAATTATTGCTAATTCATGAGTAATTTGTTAATTATTCTTTGATGATTTTGATTCCTAGTTCCTAGATCATGTGCAAGAATNTAGTGCTATTAAGATATCCACGGATCCAGTTACCAGGCAGAGGACCAAACATGTAGAGATTCACAAGCACTACATCAGGGAGCTAGTGCATGACAGGACCATCATTCTGCAATACTGCCCGACTGATGAGCAGATTGCAGACATCTTCACCAAGAGATTTTCAGAAAAGAAGTTCACTTACCTCCGTTCACTATTGGGGGTGAGTTCATCAGGGTGATCCAGACTACTTTCAGTGTTCAGCTTGAGGAGGGGTTTTGTTCCCACTGGGTTTTCCCTCTTTTCCTCACTTAGTTTGTTTTGAGCATTGTTTCAGTTGCTTTATTGTACAGGGTGACCTATGGCCTTAGTTGCCAGGGCCCTATCATTTTTATGCACATATATTTTCTAACTCTTCCTGAGTATAGCTTAAGGGGGGGTGTTGGAGACATTTACCATCATACACACTCTTTTGGTCAAATTGGCCTAGTTAAACCACTATCCNTACCTAGTACATAGAAAACCACGGTAAACATGATATCCTCCATGACCGAGGGCATGTCAAAAGGAAAAGGGATTGCTGAATCATCTTCTCTGAGTCCACATGAAGCCCTTTATGATGCCATTCAGTTAGTTTTTTATGCTTACATAAATGATCATCATCTAGTAGAATCATATCCTTACCATATGCCTTATTGTGTGGATTACTCTCTCCCGACTTTAGATTATCTCTCACATACTTTTCCATCAGATGAGTCTATTATGGAGGTTAGGAGTCTGGATGAATATTTATGTGAAGGCTCTCATCATCGATTGTTGTTTCTTCCTAATGCCAATTTGGTAGATTCATATTTTGTTTCTCTCATCAGTTCTGATATAGTCAAGAATCCGGAAACACCTGTATTACTGCAAGGTGTTGATTTTGAATGGAATTTATGCAACATAACCAAAACAATTACCTTCGATATATCGGTCAAGCCAGGTGTTGTCGATCATATCCACATAGGCCAGAAATGCTCGACAACGAAAAATTGAAGAATACCGAGCTCTTTTTAGGGAATTTCACAATGTTTTTTCCTAGACTTATGAAGAAATTATCATGATTGATCCATCTATTTTCATACATGAGATCAAGACATTCCCGAGACCAACACCTGTTAGGAAAAAACTTCATCATGTCCACCTGAGAAAAGCTGCAGCTATTAAAGCTGAAGTTGATAAGATTTTGAAAGTTTGTTTTATATATCCCATGCCTTTAATCAAGTGGGTGTCTAATATTGTTCTTGTTTCCAAGAAATAAGGCACTATTAGGACTTGTAGCGATTTCAGGACCTAAACAAAGCTTTTTCAAAGGACAACTTTTGTACCCGTCACATCAATCAGATCATCGCTAAATGTGCTGGAAGTGTCATTTTTTTACTTTATGGATGGATTTTATGGATATAATCAAATTGAGATCTTACCTTCCCACCAGTACAAAATGACATTCATTTTATCGTGAGGAACCTTTTTCTTATCGAAAGATACCTTTCGGCTTGAAGAAAGCTAGAGCTACCTTCCAACGAGCCATGTCGTATTCTTTTCATGATAGAAAACACATAGTGAAACCATATTGGATGACCTACCTTCTCATTCACAGCAACAAGAAGACCATTGATGGAATCTTAGACACATTTTCCTTCGATGTCGTCATTATCACATTCAGCTCAATCCACACAATTGTGTTTTTTGTGTTGAGACTGGACGTTTACTTGGATTCCTTGTTTCTAGGGATGGAATTTGAATTGATCCCTTGAAAATTGCTGCTATTGTGGGCTTACCACCTCCAAAAAACATTACTAAACTCCAAATTTAGCAAGGGAAGGAAAACTTTCTTCATAGTTTTGTGTGCAATTTTGTAGAGAAACTACATGGCTATATGCGTTTATTGAAAAAGAAAACTTCCTTTTGTTGGGATGATCAAGATCAAAGAGATTTTGATAATTTGAAACATGCTATAGCATACTCACCTGTGTTGCACCCTCCAAATTATTCAAAATATTTTTTGCGATACATTCTGCCTCTACTACTACCATTGGCATGTTTTTAACTCAAGAAGATACAAATGGCCAAGAACATGTGATATACTATTTGAGTAATAGTATCCTTGACTCTGAAACCCGTTACTCACATGTGGAGAGGCTAGCCTTGGCTATGATCATGGCTGTGCAATGTTTCCGTCACTATATCTTACTTCGCACTACTACTGTGCTTGAAGATAAAAACCCTATGTACTTTATTGTTACCTGTTAGGTACTAGGGGAGAAATATTCCCATTGGATTGTCATCCTATAGGAGTTTGATCTCAAATTTTCCAAGACCACTTCCAAGAAGTCTTTGGTCTTTATGGAGTTGATGTGTGACCCTCCCCATGTTATCAACGCAGCTGAGCCCAATGATTCATTTCTGGATGAATTCTTGTTCCTATTAAGTATGACCGACCCATGGTATGGAGATCTGATCATATATCTCTAAACCCAAATATTTCAACCTAATCTATCATGTGACGATCATCATCACATTCGTCACCATGCCAAGTGTTACCCCATTCTTAATGATACTTTATACTGGTGTGGTATTGACTCTATCCTTCGACAATGTCTTACTCATGACAAGGTTGAACAAGTCATGAATGACTGTCACTATGGAGCATGTGGCATTCATCTTTCTAGGATGGATACAACTCAGAAAATCCTTTGTGCTAAGTATTTTTGTTCCTCAATCTTCAAATTTTGTCATGGGGCACTTAAAAAATGCCCACCCTGTCAGCTTTTCTATCCAAAAAATGCACCCACCTTGCTCCATTACACCCCGTCATTATAGTTGTCCATTTTTCCAAATGGGGGATTGACTTTATGCATTGTAATCCTACCTCAGCTGGGGGGCATGGTTACATCATCGTAGTTGTGGATTATTTCACAAAATAGGCTGAGAAATTCCCACATATGCAGAGGATGGTAATACTTCCACCCTCTTCCTATTTAATCATGCCATAGCTAGGTTTGGAGTTTCGCAAGCCATAGTAACTGATCATGTATCCCATTTCTGTAATCAGACGATGGTTGAGCTAAGTACCAAGTTGGGATTTTGTCATTAAAATTCAACCCCCTACTACCCACAAGCTAATGGCCAGGTGAAATCCACTAACAAAGTCTTGAATCCATGCTTCATAGGATGGTTGGAAATCATAAATCCAATTCCGTGCTTTGGGCTTACAAAAATTCAGTCAAAACAATAACTAGTTTTATGCCTTTTTAGTTAGTCTACAAACTGGAAGCTTTCCTACCGATTGAGTGTGAAATTTCATCACTCAAGCTCGCAGTAGAGCTTCTATCTAATACTTCTACCGAGCAAGAACGTTTCCTTTATCTTTTGAAACTTGATGAGACTTAGCGAGATGCTTTTTTGGAATGAGTCGCATAAAAAATGGATCAAGGCTCAATATGATAAATCAGTTCAACCTCTTGTTTTTAATGAAGAAGATATGGTTCTGACCTACAATTAGAAACATGACAAACTTGGGAAGGGGAAGGTTGAATCAATGTGGTGTGGTTCTTTTATCGTGAGTAAAGTCTTGGAGAAAGGGGCCTATGATATTGTTTATTATGATGGGATACCTTTTGGGAAACCTTGCAATGTGTTGTACCTGAAAAGGTACTATGCTTGAGACATCTTTTGCAATAGTTCCTTGTATATATGTACATTTTTTAGCTTTTAGTGTGGTTTGTGTTATTTAATATGGTTTTTATTTCTTGTCAATACTATTTATCCCATGTTTGATTCTATAGATTAGATGGCCTTCTATCCTTTTGTTGATGGTGCTTTCTATCCCACCATGAATCTTGTTTCATCCACCTAGGTATTACATTCCCAAGCTCATGACCTAGTCATTTCAGGTGCGGTTTGCATAGGTATGGCCACCAATAGCATCACCGAGTATCATGTAGTGATAGGTTTATTAACCGAAGCTACATCTCATGACATTGAACATTTGGTAGTATTCATGGACTCTCAGCCAGTGAATTCTCATTTAAATCATGTCTATGTCATTCGAAACTTGATACTTGTTGTAATATCACAGATCATGTAGGGTTACCAATAGTACAGATAGAAACAAAATAGATACACGAGACAAGAATAGATAAGGAAGTAACATATTATATTATATTACATATGAGGATCCATACATATATCAGAACTGAACCAAGTTCTTATCTAGCTCAATAGCCTAATATATATGATTACAAACGGATACAAATAACTACCTATTAGTTCGATCAATTGACACGACTTCATGTAGCTGACCTAATCTCTAATTAGTCAGCTATTCGACTAGTCAGTTCACTGACTAGCTCCTCCAACATCTCCCCCAGGAACAAAATCTTTCTTTGTCCCAAAGAAACATGGGAGGTACTCAATAGTGTACTATCTAAGGTAGTTACTTCTTCTATGGTTTGTCTTCATGGACTATGTAGTCGGATAGTTGACCATTTATGTACACATACTTCAACAATGGCTTTTGCTATAACAACTAGTTGGTGTTGAGACTCTGACTAGTTCTGTTGCACTTTTTGGATGTCAATAGTCAAGGTTACGATGCTTGACAAAGTCGACATATTCTCCTAGATGGACAGGTCTGTGATGTTTTCCATGTTGGGCCCCATAGATTGAGCGTTTTATTCTACTATGTCTAATAGTCTCTTCATTTCTGGACAGGTTGTGTCTAGTATGTCGAGGCTTGGTAGTGCTTGTTGTACCCATTGATGTGCCTATTTTTCTAGTTTTTGTAATTTGGCTATTTCCAATACAATCTGGTCTTGTATTGTATTCCTCATTGTTTCTCCACGGCCTCACCCTTTTTCTAGTTCTTGGATTTGCTCACGAGTTTGGTGGGTCTGCTAAAATAACTGCTCGTAGTAGGTGGGGCAATTACGGAGAACTTCTTCTGTAATGATATAATCTTCCAAGTCATCTTGCAGTACCTTATGAGCTTCAAAGAATGTTGTGTACTATTGCCTTAATATTCTGGATGTTTCTTCTTTTTTCTCTGTTTTTGTATTTTGTAGATGTGTTTGTAGGGTTGACACCACACTTTCAAATATTTCATATGCTTTCTCCAGTGGCTTGTCAGTATCAGCCTCTATTGGTCCCGATATTATTGTTTGGACTAGACTTCTGCATTTTGACAGGAATTTGGCTTTCTCTTTCTTAGTGCTGTCAAGCTGCTCTCATCTAGTCTTGCTTCTTGTTGCTTCTTTTGTGGCGAGAGTTTCTAAGAGTTGACCCAACTCTCCATCTCTCAATTTCATTGTGTTGACTGTAGTAGTCGATCCTAATTGGTTGAGGTGGATCACTGTCGGCCTTTGTTCTTTGTGGTGTTCCTTTTTATTTTTGTCTTTTCTCTTCCTTTTGTGTCTATGCTACTTTTCCTATTGTTCTGCCCATGGTTTCTTTTTAGGTAGCTGATTGCTTTGCTGCTGATCTTCATTGGGCTGAACTTCATCGGTTGGGGGAATTTATGTCTGAACCTATTAAGTGGATCTTGTATCTCAGTGCGTATTTGGGGGTGGTGGTGGGGGGGTAGTGGGATGTTTTATTTGTCTTGCTTTTCAAAGCTGTTCTCGATGGAACTTTCATTCCCATCGGTCATTTTGTTTGCTTTTTATTCTATGACAAGTAGTCGGTTTGGGTCGAATTCTTCTGTCAATGTCCAACTGCACTGATTTGTCAGCAGGTTCGATTGTTCTAAAGTTTTCAAAGCTGTGTTTGGTAGGGGGGGTGCTCCTTCATGTGTCAGTTAGAGTAAGTGGATACTTTGGTTGGAAGGGTATGCTTGAAGTGTTACCCAATTTTCTTCCTTTGGTCAATGGATTACTAGAAGATTATCATCATTTACCTCGTCGTCTAGTCAAATCCATATACCGAACTCACTAGCTCTTAGTCGCGAGTCTTCTTTGACAATGGCCTGAATTCGGGTACTTGGATTAGTCGCGGGTCTTCTTCTCTATTTCTATTCTCTGTAAATATGACGTACCTTTATGTGTCACTATTCATTCTATTTCCTTCTTAGGTCGAATTTTCATTGCTGGTGATGATATTTTCTTCAGTCGTCTATAATCCTTTTACTTTACCCCAACACATGACCAGCTACCCCCCCATAGCCTACTTGATGCTTTAGAAAGCTTGGATAGTTCTATTTATTTGCTTAATAAGTACTCCCACTCCCTTCCGGGAATGAATTTTTCCCACTTCTTTTATTTTTCCACACGGTTAGAGTTTGGTGGTGGTTTGCGTAGTGACAGATGAGGCTCTATGATATGGCCCACTCCCTTATCTATTATGAATTTGAACAAAAGGGTTGGTAAGGAGCAAATAAACTACTTGATGAGGTCTGTATAAAACATTTTCTCAATGCTTTCAACTAAAACTCTTTCCTCCATGGCTTGTTCTTCACAGAATTCATCTGTGATTTTTTCAAACCACTCCGACAAGTTTGTTTGCCCACCTCGAATTAGTTTCTCCAGTAGCTCTTGGTCCTTAGTTGCTTCCGGCTTTTTCATATACAATTTTTTTCAAAAACTGAAGTACCGACTCTACAAACTTCTCATGTGTTTCAGTGAAGAACTTCTCCTTCACGTGAGCAATGGTCAATTTGTTTCTCCTTATGTAGTTCTGCAAATAATTTGGTATCTTACGCTCCCACCAGTTCTTAATCTCTTGCTTTGATATCATCTACTTATGGTCATTACGTACGTATATGTACTATCGGCAATGGAACCAATGTTGTAATCTCACAGATCATGTAGGGTTACGAATATTACACATAGAAACACGACATATACAAGAGACAATTATCAATAGGGAAGTAACAGATTATATTATATTACATGAGGGTCTACACATATATCAGAACTAAACCAAGTTCTTATCTAGCTCAACAACCTAATATATATGATTACAAACAGTTACAAATAACTACCTATCGATTCGGTCAATCGACATGACTTCATGCATCCGACCTAATCTCTAATTAGTCGGCTATTTGACTAGTCAGTTCATTGACTAGCTCCTCCAACAATACTTCTTCATCTCTTTTGGAGAGTACGTTTATTAGAAAGGTCATTAGAGACTTACTTATCAGCATGTCCCTAGATCTTGTAACACGATTGTAGATTCACTTTCTGATTACATGTTGGATTGGTACATTGCACATTCATAACATTTGATAAGTAAAATACATGGTTCATTGTAAATAGTAAAAGGCATATAACTCATATAAAGATCATTCCATAACATAAAATAGATAGGCTGCCAATAAGTTTGTGTATATATATATATATATATATATATATCAAAAGTGTGGTTTTACAAAAAATCATCTCAAGACCCTGACTAAAGCTTAATGGCTTTTGGATATACAAAATAACAAAATATAATGAAGTTGGATATCTTTTAGTTTCTACATTGTGTGGGACCCTAATGATGTTCATGATAGCACATGACATCCCTTGCCACACTACATAGAAAGTGTCCAAAGTGACCTGATACTCACGTAGTGTGTCTCTAATACCTCCTAGGGAGGTCATCTATAGTGATATCTATGATATACAATGTCAACCGACTGAGGTTATCCTCTAGCTCGGTCATCTGTTCGTCTCCTCTAAGACCAAAGAGAGCCTCTGCTCTCCTGTCGATGAAACCCCATTCCATGCTAGTCTCACACATGCATGAGAAAGATAGGTCTCATTAACATACATAAAAATCATAAAAACATACAATATAAAAACATTAATGTCTTAGTGTCTTACCCATATGAACTCATTGGGAACCTGTTGGTAGGGCCAGATTGGGATATCCTTGGAATTCGATATCAACATATGCATAATCCTCAACCATGAGGAGCTGATCATCTAACCATCATAAGAACATGGTCCTGTACTTCACCCTGGAGCTTCCGCCACCATGGCGGGCCATGATATCCACCCAACACATCATACAAGGGTCACGTGTCCTAAACTTAGTGGAGGGAACTTGTGGCCTCATATGAGGTACCCTATCAAAGAAAAAAGACACTAATATAGTGTTGTAACTGAACTTCTTCAACTCTCCTCACTGAAATTTAGTCAGATGATCCTTCAAAGTGACAAGTAGGGATTCTTCCCAGTTTAAAACCATGGGCACCATTGCCTCTATGGCATAGAGAATATGTTCCTGTCAGCCTAGTGAGCCCCTTGGCTCCCTGATATGCACTACATGGTGAAGATTAATGTGCACAAAGGTAGATCCATGACATCCTTTATGGAAATTTGCTTCCTGCACATTGGGTTACTTGGGAAGTAGTAACAATCAATGAGACCGTGTGTAGTGATCTCTCCTCCATGAGCCCCTGTCAGTGAAATGGGTTCTCCCTGCCATGATAGACCTATGAGGAAGTATATATACTCTACCTCCAGTGTCAAAACATTATCCTCCACCTCAAATTATTGTTGTTCAGGGTTCCAAGTCCTCACATTAATATACTCTAGTAGCTTTACTTACAACCTCATGTTGGGAATGTTAAATAATTTCAGGATCCCACACCCAAGCAAATCAACTACAGTGCCAGCATCATTCCCATCTCTTATATCATCCAGTTTGTGTTCTCTATCCTTCCATATTACTGTATTTACTGAAGATTTTCCTTCCAAAAGTTCAAAATGGAGGATTAGAATATAAAAGCAATCATTGTAAATACTTAAAATTGCTTCTTTTGGATTATCTTTACCATGTTCTAGGGTAGTTTGTGGCACCCCCTATCTCCCTTTGATACAGATCGGTGCCACCGCACTTTTCTATAGGAAATTGTGTGGTGTCAGTCAGGCACCGCCTGTCTCGAAAGGGAAAAGTGTGTTACCCGGTGGGTGCATTTTATCTTTGTATAAATGCCCCTAAAACCATAAAACTAGAATAAAATGGAAAAAGGAAACCATGAAAAGCTTGGAAATGAGTTCAGAATTTACCTCGTGCTGACGATTCTGAAAACGGTGGACTAATGGCTCCGAAATCTTCTACTGAAATATGCACACAAATGGCCCTAAAATGCAATCCAAATGGTAAAAGTATAAATGGTAAGTCTTTTTACTATTTACTAGCTTTTATTAAAATATTTTTGGGTTTTATTTCTTTATTTCTTTATTATTTTGTTAAATATTTACCCTCAAATAGTTTATTAAGCCTAGTTTTTAATATTTTTAACCACTTATACTATGAAACGAGAACTCCACACACTTCTAATTTTTCTCTCTCCTAATTTTAGTAGCTAATTTTACCTCTGTTTAAAAAATGGTTGATACTAGTATCACACATTTTCATTTTAAGGCATTTTTTTTCCTTTGAATCATCTTCATCATAAAATATTATTACTTTCTATTTCCAAGTGTGTTTTTGAGACATTTAACAAAATACCATACATTTAGAAGCAAGTTATATTGAAAATCATATATATTTTGTGAATTTTTCTTTAAAATAAGACATTTCAATAGGAAAAATAAGCATTTTTTATTCACAAAATTATAAGAAATTCTATAAAATAAAGACATTTTCAATCATTTTCATAGAATATTTGTATAAAAATGATACTATTTCATAATATATTCCAAAATGATACGATTCACTTAAATTCACAAAAAACTATACCATAAATTTGTAAATAACATTAAAAACAATATATATATATATATATATATATATATATATATATATATAGAAATTTTATTTCTAAAATAAAGTCTCAAAGCCAAAACAATACTAATATATCTTAACAAAAATTTGTCAAATTTAACATTTTCTTCAATACGTTAAACTAATCAACAATATTATGTAGGCCAAATTCTTCATTGAAATTGGAATTTTCTGGAGCTTGGATTTCCTTGAGGACATTAGTGTCCTCTTCCATTGGGTCTTCTATGTCTACAAGATGCCCAAAGTGATCATTTCCAAACATCCCTCCTAATGGGGGTTAAGGCTCTTTTGACATCTTTGCCACAAGTGTTTCACTAAACTCTCTTTTCTTCAAACCAACATTTTATAATTCATGTGGAAGAACTTGAATAGCATTAATTATTTGCTTGATGTAATTGCATTGAAGTGGATCATTATAAATTGATATGAAATTTCTTCCTTTGATTTTTCTTCTTTTTGGTAAGACATTTGTATTCCATATATTACCACAATGTTCCATATTACTCTCAGAACCATATATTTTACCTATCCTATGTCAACGTCTAGCTAGTAATGCAATCTCCCTTAGGCAATTTCTATGAAAGTTACCCTACAAATGTTGTAGACCATAAGCCATTTGCATAAATTCATAAACATGATTAAGGACAACCATTGATGTCTGATACTTAGTCTCATACTCTGTTCTAGAATTTGGGAGGGTCATACTTGATTTAAGGAGCTAGTTTGACCATCACCCTTGGGGGGATTTGAACACATTTCCTAGAAAAATTGCATTGTTTCACCTTAACCCAAAACAAGTTTGTAGAGGTATAAAGTTTGATACAAACTGTCCATATACCATATTGTGATGTTATAAGACTCACCATACCCTTACATTTCAAAGTCGGGACCATTTGGTGAAAATTGGAACCCTCTAGAGTCATAACTAGTTAAGCTCAAATTTTGCCAATTTGTAATTGTCTCCAAAATTCCCAAAAAATGACATTTTATCAATGCTAGTATCTAGGTTAAAAACACTTTCAGTTTGAAATATTTATAACATATATCCAATAACAAAAATATTAAATTACACCTTTTAAAAAAAAATATTATATAACAAAATCTTAAGACTAAATAATAACAACCATAAATGAAATAAAAGCATAACATAAAAAATATTAACAACTATAAATGTCACAAAACATGACATGAAAAATATTAACCATTATAAACTTAAAAAAAAAACACAAATATTAAAAAAATAAATATCACATCATATAACTTAAAATACATTAATTTTAAGATGATAATATATTTCATATTAAAAAACAATATCACCTTAAAAACAATATCGTATAACATATCATATTAAAAAACAATATGCGACCCCAAAACATGACCTCAAAAATGCCATGTCAAAATGAAAAAAAAATGTACCACATATGACATAAATAAAAACCACAAAACCTAGAGAAAAAATGCCTCCTACAAAATGAAATGGTATCACCTCCACCTGGAAATATTATTGGTTCACTAAAGTTTTAAGGAGATACGCATCCCATGAAATGAAAATAAATATTTTATAATAAATTACTAGGAAAAAGAAGAAAGATCGGATCACCGTGTCATGTCATATGTATTTTATATAGTCTAGGATTTAGGAATAGACCATCGAGGGTAGACTTGGAAATGGAGGACTCCTGCCTCCATTCTATATTATTATATGTCATAATGGATGCCTCAATCCGAGAATTAGCACATTGCTGCAAATGATTTAAACCAAACCTGGTGAACAACATGGCTTGCTGAGCTGTAAGAAGAGAAGATCATTAATGCAGCTGGATATTTTAACGCACGCAACACCATGATAATAACGGATGGATAATTTTCGAAGGTCTCCACCTTGCCATGATATCAAGTTTAGCTTACTTCCTTCCTGTACTATGGTAGGTTACTAAGCAAAACTTAAATATATTGTTGAAACATATCTATCCCTTTGATGCTACCCATAACCCTATGGTCGAAGAGAAACATGCATTTATTGATTATGGTGTGGTCGGTAAGTAATTGGATTTAAAGGAGCTTATTCTAGTCTGCTAGCATGAAGGATCGAGCCGTACTATTTCTATTTGTATTGTACTGGTCTGTCATCCAAGTGAAAGTTCCTTGGAATTAATTATTATTTCATATGATATCCATTTTATCTCCGTATCCATAATGGTTGACTGTCTGAAGCCGCAACCCGGAATAATCCACTATTGACAAATTAGTGAAATCCACTACTAATGCTACTATAAACAAATCAGTGAGGGTAATTCGTCGGTTGTACCCCTTACTTACTAGCTAGCCAAGTCGTATCCAATTGTGAAACCGACTAATCTGAAATAAAAAATAATATTACCACTCCAGTTTAGCACATAGCACTATAATGATTGACTGGACCTACTCCATAGCATTTATGATCAAGGGAAGGCAAGAGGGATGTAGGGAGCGGAGCTCCATTCCTTTGGGTGCCAAAGTGCTGCCCTTCACGAGCGGCGCAATTCTGAGAATCGCACCACTCATGAAGGGTGCCACTTCAGCACCCAAAGGAGCGAAAGGTTTGCTCCCCACGTCCCTCCTTCAATTTTCCAGTCAAGTGGGAAACTTTACTCCACAACAAGAAAAACTAGTGGAGATATATTGATAGCAAATCCATTCAAATGTTCGGTGCAGATGGGGCTATACTCCATACCTTTTGTGATCTGGAAAATGGGAGGAGGGACACAGGGAGCGGAGCTTCGCTCCTCCGGGTGACAAAGTGCCGCCCTTCACAAGCAGCACGATTCTGAGAATCCTGCCGCTTGTGAAGGGCGGAGCTTTGTCACTTGAAGGAGTGGAGCTCTGCTCCCTGCATCCCTCCTCCCATTTTCTAGTCAAGCTGCAACTTTACTCCACAGCAAGAAAAATTGGTGGACATATATTGATAACAACTCCCTTCAGATTTAAAGTGCAGATGGGGAGAAACATTGTAATCAAGATTTGTGAGAGGACTATAATGTGGATCATCATGTCGATATTCTTGTAATCCCCAACCTAGAGGATGACCCATGGTAGTGTTTGTAGTGAGTGGATTTACATTTTCCCTAACTGAATGCAGTGAATTCAGTTCCATAGGTGAATTCGGTTCCATAAATATATAACATACGGATGTAATTAAATGTTGGAAAATATAAAATGGGTGTGTGGGATAAGTGTTAAAATCTAAAATCCAAAATAGTCTTAAGGAAAGCACTATACATTATTATATTCATTGATTTAAAATCCAAAGTAGTCTTAAGGAAATCACTCTACATTATTGTATTCATTGATTTAAAGGTAATGCATATATGCTAAAGCGTGAAGCTATCATTTCCCAGGTTAAATGTCAAGTGACGGGATTCCAAGTATGCCCAAAAGGTTAAACACATTACCTCGGAAAAACAGTTGTTCGAGCTTATTATAAAAAAACAACAGTCTTTCCTATGGAATGTATTCTCTAGTGAAAGGTTTAAATATGAATATGAAAAAAAATAGAGGGAAAAGTTCCTCCCTTTCCTCAAGGCAGCTGACGCTATACTCCCCTTAAGGGGGAGAAACAAGGGGAGCTCTTTTGGTAGTTACGACCAACCAATAGATAGAATGATGAGCTTTCAAAGAAATAAAGGAGCACAAAAGGAGCACATGGTGTTTGCTGTAAAAAGTGCTTAAAAATATGTTTGGTCAATTGGACATTATATTAATAAAATTGTAATTAATATGATATTAATTTGACATCCATAATTAATTTGATAAATATATGATATTATTAAAATACAGACTTTTTCTTAAATAAGATTATGTAATTTACTTTGGACTTTAGTAAGCTTCTTCCTATCAACTTTAGGATATCTGTTTACTAGCAACTCCATTTCTAGTGTCCTCTACTAAATTTTTTTGAGCATTTTTTTTTCTATGACAAATAAAATAATAAGTATTTTTTTCTATGCCACAAATTGAGACACTGACAAACTAACTATAACATTAGATAGGTAAATATATTGTGCTAAAGAGAAATTATCTTTATTTTTCTTTCCACCCCCTTCTTTTTGGACTTGATCCCTAAAGCTAGCCATGTTTTTATCTCATGATCATCAATAGCCTTGGTTGGATTCAGTTCTTGCAATGGATTCCTTGTGATCTTATGTGATCCATTTCGCATTAAAAGTGACTATAAATTTTATATGGTAAAATAACTCACCTTCAAACCACAAAGACATTTTCAATTAATAGTTTTACTTGCATACCATTTACTATAAGAATTCTTCAAATATAGAAACAAATGAAGCATGTAGTATAATGGTTATGGACATTATTAAATGATATAACTTTATAGAAAAGAAACAAGAACTCGCATGTCCTAAGACTTATATGGGATGTCATTTTGATAAAAATGAAGTAGAGAAAGACAATTATAATTGTACCAAATAATTTCTTTTTAATGTATTTATATTTCTCACCGGACTTCTTATGAAGAATGGGATACAGTTGCAAAAGATCATGATTAGGAGGAATAAAAAGAATGTGTGGAGTGTATTAAATTTTAACATAATTTTAATATTGTAATAATATTTAAGTTTGTGTAACTTATATGAGTTGAAAAAATACATAAACATGCATACATAGTAAAATTGTAAATAAGACATACTCTAAGTTTTGATATTGTGAATTAGAAGTGATTTTGTTGCAAATGGATTGAGCATAATTATGAGCCTAATGTAATGTTGTGAGGGGTTTAGGGGATTAGGGGTTTATTTTTATTTTTAATTTCTTATTATTATATCTAGTCCTTCCTCTGCAGAAAATATAGATTCAGATGGAGTGTCAGAATCCATGTATGAATTTGAATAATTTCACATGGAACATTTTAGATGTTTTTATTTGTATGCTGTTTGTAATTGAAACTCTAAAGGAGTTTTTAAATATTTATATGAATCATTTGATGTTGTATGGTCTAATATATGATTTCATTATGAATCACATCATAATTTCTTCGATTTTATATGGTTACAGTGGTGAAATTATTGATGGAATATTTTTTTTTTGTTTAATATGCAAGTTTAGAAAAAGTTGTAATTTATCTCTTGATGAAAGAAATATTTTTCCAATTTAGGGGTTGATTTTAAAGTTTTTGTAAACAACAGTATGGGATGTTTAGGCCATGGCTCTACTTTTTACCCTGAAAAAAAATCTTGTATACTAGTATCAACACTTTTATATTTGGAGGGTTTTTTGGTGTTTTTTATGAAAAAATCATCATGTTTATGGCTAGAGTTCTCGTTCTTCGTATAAAGTTCTCGTTTCATAGTATAAGTGGTTTTTTGGAGTCTAATGGTTATTTTCAAGTTTGAAGGGCATGGAGAAATAGAATTTATGATTACAAATGAGTTCATTTTTTACTTTTTTCGTCCACTTAAAAAATGGAAAAAACTCTTGAGAGCTATTTTCGAAATACCAGTCGTGCTAGTTAAACCTAATACTAAATTTTTGTGTCAAATTTTGCTTCTTTTTTAGGATCGTTAAACCATTTTTCATGAAAAGAAAACCTAATGGATTCTTCTTTAAGCTCTTTTCATACTCCTAAAATGTGAAAAGATCATCGAGTAAACTTGTCTTCTTCACTCTCATAAAATGACTTGAAGAGTCATCTTTTTGATGGTAGTTTATCTCTTTTTTTGGTTTGGATTAACTAAATTACAAAAAATGACCTTTTGGAGTTTTCTTCTATTTTGTTCAATGCCGAGTTTTCTTTCAATGGAATCGTTAAATTAAACACTGAGAGACCCTCTTTTGGGAGCGAAACCTTCCTTTCTCAGGTTCGTAAAACATGTGAGAATGGACTTATCCTATGATAAGAAACAACGAGTGTTTGTTACCCTCTTTGGACTCATAGAAACAAAAAGAGGCACTCATTAATCATGACGGGGAAATTAAGGGAAGTGAACCATATTTCATTTTGCAATAATGGTAATTTGTGGTCACCTTTGAACATGTCACTTGTTTGCAATTCTTTCAGTCAATTGGATATTCATCTTGCTTTTGAGTCAATCCACTTCCATGAGTCATGTCACTCCTTTGATTCTTTCCAAGAATGCATCATCCATCATCGCATTATGTCTTGGTATCTGCCTCGTTAAGTCAATGCTTCCATGTCTTCGGTCATGCCACCCTATGTTCAAAGGAAAATCATGTTGGGATTTTGCATTTGTAGTCAAAACTACCTTTGTGTCAATTACCTTTTAGTAAGTCCTATGGTTACACAATAATCAAATTCTAGAATTTTGTTCCAATTTTCGTGTCGTCGATGTGGGATTCATCATGTCCCTCCTTCGACAAACTATTCCTGTCGACTTCAACTTATCATCCAAGAATTAGTCTTAGAAACAAAAAAGTTGTACCTTGAAATATGTTTGCATCAATGACAGATTCTCTCGAATTTAACATAGTTTTACATCATTGACCTTTGATCAAAATATTCAACCGAGTATTCGACATCAAATCATCTATTCACATTCGGTATAATGTACTAGGGTACCTTGGGAATCATCAACATCAATAGTGATCTGCCTCACACTTGTTAATGTTTTTCATCATTGACCGGTAATCAAGTGGTTTCTACCATGTTTGAAATCAATACATTGTAATCACATGGATAGAATCGTACTTTGTTGAAAACAAGACGAAGACCCTATGTTTTAGTTAAAGAACTCATTGCTTTTCCCCCAGGTTGTGATGGAGTCTTTGTATGATGTCCTAGCATGGATCCACATTTTCATGGTCGTGGTTGTGCTAAAATTTGTGTTTGTAATGATATAGATCTACATTGTATATATGGTATCTATGTACAAGTTTGAGTCCTCTTCGCATGGATCTATGTTGTATTCTAGTAACCATGATTGTTTGTGCCTCACATGGATCTACTTTGTATTGGTCCGCAACCATGTTGAGAGTCATATGGATATTGATACACTACAGCATAATATTTGTTTATGAAGATCTTTGATCAGTGAAATATTTCCTCAAAGTGATAGCTTGTTCTGACAAATCCTTCACCTATCCTGACCCTCTAGCCTCATGATTTGAAGGGCATTCTGCTACACACATTTCTCGTTACCATCATGTTATGATAACCAAACATCATAATTTTCCTTCAATCCCCAAGTTATGAATTTGAATTTGGACTTGGATCAATGATTTCATGCCTTTGTCGACCATCGCACTTTACTTGTGGACACTGTTCGTTACCCCAATGCACAATGCCTGTTTGTCGTGAACAAAATGGAGTTCCATTGCCACTTGCCTTTATACAATGAGAAGTGCACTATGGGTAACGCTCTGTCTTAGTTGACAAAGATAGGTGCTCAAGTTTTAAATCTAAAAAGAGAATATTCATGAAGCTTCTCGAACCTTAGCTTCGTGGCAACCTCATCTCTAGACTCTTGGACCACCTGGACTTGATATCCCTCCTTGTAGGATATCTCCTCCACCTCATCCATAATAATATAAAGCATCCATATCCTTCTATCGCTATAAATATTGGGTCATATCCCATGTGTAAGGGGAGGTAGATTATGGTGCAGCTTCAAAACTATGGCCAAATCTAGCCAAGGAGAGTGAGCACTAGCTGGACAAGTTTGAAGCTTTGGACAAAATATATTTCTTGAGAAGAGACTTCTTAACACTAATTCTCTTGGTTGTAGTTTATCTCTCGTATTCTATTAATGCAATGAAAGTTGCTTTCCCATGAATCATATTGTGTACTAATCACTTGTTTCATTGTTGAATTCCTTAGTCATCAACATGTGATTGTAGATTGTACTTGGTGCTTTGATCTTGTATGATTTTGTTGTGTGATTCTTGCAGATGAATATGTGGAGATCCAACATTCCAAAATACTAGTACACTATATTGTATGACAGGTGAAATATCTCATTCCAAGCATCTATTAATCTTAGGGGAAGTGCTTCTCATTGTTGTTACTCATTTGTTCTAGCTAAGAGTATTTCGGGCTAGGGAAACAACTTCTGTCTGAAGAAGGTGAGTATTTCCGATAACAAAATGGGTCAATTTTTTCTCATCTAATAAAAAAAAGACTATGCAATCTGATCATACAATGTAGTTATATTTAACTCTTGTTAAACTAGATCCATGATTTCAACAACTTAATATTAAATATGCACTACGAATATTGCTACAATGAGGTAGGTGAGCGATACCATACCATTTCAATTTGCCATGAAATTGAACCAAGTTATCTTATGAGATAGTGAGTGCTTGAGCCATGTTACACCACCCTTCACCCTATTACAGTCCCAGAAGTCCCATATCAAGTGAGAGTTTATTCATTTGACCAAGATCTAAGCAAGCAGCAAATTAAAAGATAGGGCATAATCATAAAAGCTAGAAACAAAGGCAGGGGATGCTAGGGTGGTAGAAGCTACGGTGGGTTACCTCACAGAGGCAAAGGTCGCAGAAGCAAGGGTTACAATACCTATTGGTTCAAACCCCATTTCATAGCCTTTTCAAGAGGAAGTTTACGCCCCAGATCCCTTTCCAGGTGCACCAATTTCATCAGTAGCATTGCCGATTTCTTAAGTGTAGCCTAAGTGACTTTTCCACCCATAGAAGTTGATACGGAACCACCAGCACCCGAGTCAGAGTAAGATTCCCTGTGGGAAAAGCGCAATCCCCCTTTCTCCTGAGGTAGAGGGTTTGCCTTAAACAAAACTGCATCTCATAAGGTTTTTGAATTCACGGACAGACGAACCATGGTGAATATATTGTATTTTAAATTTTTATTTAAAACAATAATACTATAAATTATAATAATAATAACTCTCTATTTGTATTTTTATTGTAACAATTAAGTTTACTATTCTATCAAGGATATGCACAGAAACATAAATCAATGATAATGGTCATTTAAAAAATATTTAAAAAAATATCATAAATATCAACCTATTTTCTTTTTTGTTAATTCAATTTTTTTTATGAATTAGAATATGGATCACAACAAATTTTCATTACCATGATTTATATAATATGTTTCATTTGAATTCCATATAAACATAGATGAGAATGGCTGTAAGTTCCATACATATTTTGATATAATAGATATTCATTTAAGTTGCAATTTGAATTAAAAATATATATCAATTATTTGATAAATATATCTTCATTATCATGATTTATATAATATGTTTCATTTGAATTTCATATAAACATAGATGAGAATGGATCGTTCCATACATATTCTGATATAATATATATCCATTTAAGATGCAATTTAAGTTAAAAAAACATTTGAATTATATGATAAAGATATTAAATTCAAGAAATGCTTTGTGAACTAGTACTTTCGATATTAGGCACATGTATGTGTGTTAACCCCATATTGCACATGTATTCGAACTACAAATCCATTTTCCATGTTCAAGGAACATGGACCTAAATTCTTAGGTAACATGGTAAGATATGCCCATGAGAATTTGGAGGCCCTTTCTAATGCCTATGCCAATGGGTTTATGCTCCCCTCATTTCTCTTTTAGTCTAATTTTTGAAGATATTGATTATAATTTTTTTTTTCATATTCTTTGATATCATATGTTTATGATTTCATTACACTTTTCTTATGTTATTTCTTTTCTAAGTGTTTTCTTGAATCAATTCAATGCATAAATCAATTAGCTCATAAAAATGGGACAATCAAATACATTCATAAGAGAAACATTCAATGGTTTACATGGTGTTGTGATCTCATGTTTGGTGTTATCCCACAATCACCCCACCATAGTAAAAGTAGCAAGGAATTTTAACATTAAAATATATGTTAATGAATAAAACAAACGATTAATTAGAGGTTTGGCATACTAGTATCTATACCCAACAAATAACAATGCATGTATCGACTTGATTCAAATCATAATCCACCAATAAATCTTCGATTGGCATTATTGTTTCCATAGCACATATATATGTCCTATTTCGTTCACTCTAAAAAATGAATTGGGTTTGTTTCTTGTTGTCCTGGGTCTTGTACTGTTTATAATCCCTACAATATTCCTTGATGCCTTTGGCCTTCCAACAATATACACAGTCACACTTTATTTCAATTGTTTTCTTTTAGATGTATATAATTTGTTGCGACTACATATGTCCTCATAATTGGAATATATTGGACTAGACTCAATCAACTATCATAGTTATAGCATGGCCCAACATACTCCATCAATTCGATTTCTCCTTTGTATCTCACCTTTATGCCATCCATGGAGGATAGACCAAGGCCATGTATAGTGATACATACTTTCATTGAAAATGAATTCAGTGTCCAACTAAGGAATTTCATTGGGTGCCCATCATTTCATTAGATGTTTATATATTAGGGGAACATTGATGTCACCTATACTCTCAGTGTTGTAAGATCATAATCATACTTCAACAAGAAATAATTCCATGCACCTATGGAATTTTCTTCTGACCTTTTCAATTCCAGTTTATTTTTCCCTATTATGTGTGTTGGACATCATGCTTTCCCATTTCTCTCTTCAAATTTCCTTGCTCAAGGATGATAGGTTTGAAACGTTCCCATTTAATTGTACTTACACTACATTGAACAAGAAGAAATGATTCAATATAAATAATGTTTCAGAAATGTTAACAAGATCACTTCAATAAATGATCCCCTTTAATAATTATATCCCTCATACATGTCAATGATAGGTTCCATAAACATGGATCCCAAACTCAACTTCTTGAATAACAATCACCAACCCTCATTTATTTCATGCATTACATCATATATATATATATATATATATATATATATATATAACAAATGATGCCACTTTCTTTGGAGAATAGATTAAAGAGGCTCCCTGGTAGGTAACCACTTTTTTCCAAGGTGATAATCCAACAAAGAAGCATAAACGAATTGTTTCCTTAGAGATAGTGTTTGAGGTATGGTTTCACTTGGAGTATCTAGGGTTTTCATGTTTGTCTAATTATGGTACTCTACGACTACATGAATACAAGTGATCAAGAAAGTAAACCATGTATAATTAAGTTAGTATCTCCTATGTCCTAACCCTATGAATTTTGATTGTTATCAAAATCCTATGATTATCAATTCTATTACTCATGCTACAAGGCTTTGAACAACATAACTGTGACTACTAAAGGAATTCATATTTTTTCTTCAACTATATCCAATATTGTAAGTGTTCTTGTTAGAGAAACACTAGTTGTATAGTAAATAAGAATCAATGGGTTTGTGCTGGTGCAAAATCATCAAGGGGGGATGAAATCCTAACTTAAAAAGTCATCCATAGAGCTAAATCTATTTCATGCAAGAGTTGACAAAAATGCAAAACAATACTAGTTCCTTTATGATGCAATCATCTAGAATGCATACAGAACCATGGATGTCATGTGCTTGATAGAATTCCAAATGACACTATGAGTTAGAGAGTTTAAATGGTATATGGAGAGAACATCTATGAGTATGAAAAATGATTTTGAGACTTGATGATTTGGATGAGCTATTCAATCAAAATATTATATCACACCTAAAAATACCATTACTACAAAAATTTTCATTAACATGATAGAAAGATCATTTGGAATTCCCCTTATGGATAGATTCTATCAATGAAATAGATAAAGATTTAGTCCCATGGTTGTCTGTAGAGTTAGTTTAATTACCAATTGACCCCTATGTTTGACTAGATTCAACAACCACTTGAAAGTAAAAACAAATTATAAGAGAGGCAATGTGATGCGCATTGTGAAAACATAAGGCCTCATACAATATGGTTACCTCATGGCCTAGAGATAAGTTGTGAAAATATTTAATTCACTTGTGGGAAATATGTTAGGAAAGAAAAAATGTCATGCTTTTTGAAATATGCTTTAATTTCTAGATATCATACCCATCATTTCCCATGGTTACAGAGGTATAGTAGCACTTCACCAATAGTAATTGTGAATTTTGTAGGGTAAACACACACTATATAGAAGGTTGCCACGCATTATCTATGCTTACTTAGGGAATTAATAAGAACATGTTCATAGGTTATTTAGATGGGTCATGGTATCATAGGAGAAAATAGAATCAAGTTAATTGATCCTCAAGGAATGATGAGAATCATCCTTCACCATGATGTTTCTATTGTAATGTGTTGGGGAACACTATGTGTCACGTACCCCAATTTCAATAACATTTTATGTTTAAGAAAACATTATATTTTATTTTTATTATAAATTTTATGATTACTGACCAAGTAGGGTCAAGGATGATTGTAATTAATTAGGTTTAATATTTTATTAATTAATAAATAAAAGATGAGACAAATAGCCTAAGGAGGCTCTTGAATGAGTTTCCACTGACCCACTAGGAGGAATAGACTAGGGTGAGATCAAAATGACTCATGGCAGCATCGTCTGTTAGAATAATCAACCCATAGTTTACCACCTTAGACATTAATTTAATTATTTTTGTCTTATTTGCCTAGTTCATGTGTCCCACCTTATGCAAGTTGTCATTGACCTATCCATAGTGGTCAAACTTGCCTTATTTGACTCATGTAGCTCTTGGGAAACCTCAAGGAATCAATTATGATTTATTCCTGGCCTCCTAGGTGCCCTTCTGCTTTTTCTACTTTATTGCCTGCTTTTTTAGTGTTTTAAGGCAATAGGGAAAGTTTGACTAGGTGAGGTGAACTAGTTTTTTGTCCTCTTCATCCTCCACTCTTTTCTCCTTGGAAAAGCATGTATGAGTTGTCATTCCATCACTCTTTATCTTTCCTAAGCCATTTTTCTAATTCGTGAGCTCCATGACATATTTGGGATGAACTTTTTACACCTATGGGGGATTTGCTTAATTTTAGTAAGCCTGCTTTATGCTAGATTCGAATTGCTCCTCATGCATTCAAATCCCTGATGTAATTATTTAATACAACAAACTATTATGTTACAGGGTTGGCTATTGTACACTGAGTTAATGCAGTTTAGTGTTCAGCTCCAATTTTAGTCTCTTTTGTGAGTGATTTTGCATGATCAATTGTTAATTGTTGTGAGTAAAATTAATCTATCACTGGGTTCAATTTCCACATGGTATCAGATCCATTGTAGATCGATTTATCTCCTTCAAAATTGTTTTGGAGGTTCGACATCAGTGACTGGGAGCCTTCTACTGACAACCGGGATAGATTTTCTAAGCTATGGATCAATCACAGAAAACTATCTTGACTCCCTTCAAATTATTTGAATGGAAAGCAGAGGTGGAGATACTGTTGAGAGAAAAAGGCCGCTACAGGGTGACTATGTCAATAGAAGCAGAGCCCAATGCAGCTGTAGAGAAGTTAAAATGGCACAACAGGAGGGATGAGGCCTATGGTCTCATGTGTCTGAGTATTTCCAGAGACCTTCTTTTCTATCTTGATGGATTGGCATCGCTGAATGAAGTATGGGAGAATATTTCTGATCTTTTTGGAAAGACAGATGAGATGAGGGGACATCAAATCGAAAATGAGCTGATTTATCTGAGTCCAAATAGCTTTGAATCCTTGCAGCTATATTTCTCCAAGTTCAAAGCACTTGTTTTGCAGCTGAAACAGTGTGAGATCAAAAAGAAGGATGATCAGCTCATCCTGGCTATTCTCTCGAAGCTAGGCCCTGACTACTCAGTGTTTGTTTTGACCTTCTATGCCACAAAATTGATAGCTCGAACCTAGAAGATGCCTATCCTTGTAGATTTCCTGGAATCTCTCACACAAGAACATGACAAGCTGGTGATGATGGGCACCATCAAACCATCCAAAGATCAAGATTTGATTGCTGGAGATTCAAAGGTGGATTCAAAAAGAAAAAAGAAAGCTAAAAAGCCACCTGAGCAAAAGAGAGACAAGAAACAGTCTCTGGAGGAGCCACAAGGTTCCAAGAAGAACTACCATCAGAAGAAAAACAAAGGTGAAATGAAAAAGTGCGCATACTGCAATAAGGGAAATCACACTGAAAGCTCTTGTATGAAGAAGCAAATAGACATGCTGACCCAACTCCTGGAGAAGAATGGCATCTCCCTTCCAGAAAGCTCAAAGAAGAGAGAAGGATGATCAAGTTCAGATGACAGAGAGAGAGTTCATGCATTGGTTGCTGGCACATCAATCTCACCCAGTTTTATCATTGATTCTGGAGCTTCAAGACACATGGTTTCGACCAAGGAGGCCTTCTCCTCTCTTGACATGTCGAAGGGACCACCTATAGTACTGGGAGATGACTCTCTCACTGAAAGTTTGGGCAAAGGGAGGATTGATCTTGATCATGGTTAGTTCAGCAATGTCTTGTATGTGCTTGGTCTTGCCTCCAACCTCTTGTCAGTGTACCAGATGACTCACACGGGGTCTCCTAAGAAAGTCATATTCTCCCCTGATGAAGTTGAGATCACAGAGATCTCAAGTGGTAGATTCATTGCAAAAGGAGTTGCAAATCATGCTCAAAAGGTATACATGTTCTCACACTTCCTACCCTACTCAAACCCCTATGCTCTTCTGATTCATGCTAATGAGGAAAGCAAGCTTTGGAATGAAAGATTTGGCCACCTAAATTACAAGTATGTTTCTGATCTTAGTGAAAAAGAGATGGTCATAGGGTTTCCCAAGATAAAATTTTCCAAAGGAGTCTGCCAAGGTTGTATCCTGAGAAAACACCCAGAGCACAAATTTGAGAAAGCTAGTCATGAGAGAACCTTTGCACCCCTCGAGTTGATCCACAGTGATGTTGCTGGCCCATTCCCTCATGTGTCCATGATTTAGGACAAATATGCATTGAATTTTATTGATGACTTTTCCAGGTATTGCTGGGTTTACTTCTTGAAACACAAGTCTGAAGTTTTTGGCCTCTTCAAAGTCTTTAAGGCTTTGGCTGAAAACTAGTATGGGAGGAAACTCAAGGTCCTCAGATCTGAAAATGGTGATGAGTATGTCAATTCTGAGTTTATTAATTATTGTGCAGATGAAGGTATTTATATGCAACATTCTATCCCTTACACACCACAGCAAAATGGTGTTGCTGAGAGGAAGAGCAGATCACTGAAGGAGATGGCAACATGCATGATGGAGGCCAAAACTTTGCCACCAAAGTACTGGGCCGAAGCTATCAAATATGCAGCCTATATTCAGAATAGGGTGCCTCATAAACAGCTTGATGGTATGACTCCCTTTGAAGCATGGAGTGGGCACAAACCAGATGCGACCCATTTCAGGATTTTTGGCTCAAAGGCTTGGGCTAGAATTCCAACAGAGAAGAGGAAGGCTTTGCAGCCCCAAAGCCAAGAGTGTCTTTTTGTTGGATACTCTGAAGATTCAAAAGGGTACAATATGATAAATTTGAGCACAAACAAAGCCTTCATTGAAAGGTGTGTTCAGTTTGAAGAAGAACCCCTTGCAGCAGTGGAAGTTGGAGAAGCCTCTTCTCCACCTGAACCTTAGGAAGTAAGTAAAGAGTTTGTTGAACATGCCAATTCTAATTTTTCTAATGGAGATGAGTTTATTGTAGACCCTAATATATTTACAAGGCCAAAATGGGCAGCCAATACACTACATGCAGTAGGAGAGCTAGCTGGGGATCCCAATGACCCAAGGAGGACTAGATCTCAATTTGAGAGTGGTCTGTGCATGAAGGATCCTATGTTTGCTTAAAAATGCTATTTGATGGTGGAGTCTGATCCTCAAACATATGAAGAAGCAACGGGAGATCTAAGATGGCAAACAGCCATGAAGGAGGAGTTCAGTTCACTTCAGAAGAGCAACACATGGGAGCTAGTGGATCTTTCCCCAGGGAGACAGTTAGTCTAGTGTAAGTGGGTCTATAAGACCAAATTCGCTGCTTATGGTTCACCACTGAAGTACAAGGACAGATTGGTAGCCAAAGGCTACTCACAGGTTCATGGCATAGATTACAATGAGACCTTTGCCCCAGTGGCAAAGATGGATTCCATCAGGCTAGCCTTAGCCATTGCAGCCTCAAGGCAATGGGAGGTACATCACATGGATGTAAAATGTGCCTTCCTGAATGGAGATCTCACTGAAGAGATATATATGCAGCAGCCTCAATGTTTTTCTACTAACCCTTCTCTTGTGTGCAGGTTGAGAAAGTCATTGTATGGGCTAAAGCAAGCCCCCAGGGCTTGGTATGCCAAGATAGATAGCTTCTTGCTATCTCTGAATTTTGTTCGGTGCAAATCAGATCCAAATGTATATTTGAAGGTATTTAATGGTTCATTAATGATCATTGTGTTATATGTTGATGACCTCCTCATTACAAGAAGCTCAAAGGATGAGATTGCTTCCTTAAAGGGTGCGTTGAACCAAGCCTTCTCCATGATAGATTTGGGGCTCTTAAGTCAATTTTTGGGGCTTGAGATTGCTCAAACCAAAGCTGGAATCAAGGTGCACCACTACAAATATGCCTTGGACTTGCTAAACAAATTCAGAATGAAGGATTGCAAAGTAAGAAAAACTCCTTTCCTTTCAGGAGTGAAGCTGGAAGAAGCTGATTCTTCACCTATGGTAAACAATACACTCTATAGGAAATTGATTGGATGTTTATTATATCTGACACATACTAGAACTGATATTTATTATGCAATAAGTGTGGCTTCTAGATACATGGATCATCCTCATGAGATCCATTGGAAAGTAGCCAAAATGATCCTTGACTTTGTTCAGGGAACAAGGACACATGGGATCTTGTACAAAGCAAAATCTGATCTTGATTTGATTGGATTTACTGACAGTGATTGGGAAGGTGACAGTACAGACAAAAATTCCACATCAGGATATGTGTTCATGCTTGCAGAAGGGCCAATCAGCTGGTCAAGCAAGAAACAGAGTGCCATTGCACTCTCATCTATCGAAGCAGAGTACAGAGGAGTTGTTAATGCATCAAATCAATGTTTATGGTTGCAGGGATTACTTGGAGAGTGTGGCTTCGAATCAGAGTACTCAACTACCATATATTGTGATAACCAGAGTACCATTCGAATCTACAAATATCCAGTTCAGAAGCAGAGAACCAAACACATTGAGATCCATATGCACTACATCAGAGAGCTTGTGCATGATGGCACCATTCACCTACTCTTCTGTTCATCTTCAGAACAAGTAGCTGATATCTTCACCAAAGCATTTTGTGAGAAGACTTTCAGCAACCTCAAATCACTGCTGGGGATTACTGATCATGCTGTGAAGCATGAGTGAAGACAAGATTTCCAAATTTTGTTTTACACTCCATGTTTAAGGGAGGATTTTCCTAAGTTGGTTTTGCCTCTTTCCTTGGTTGTATGGACATGCAGTATGTAAAAGGGTGACTAAGCCTTGTTGCTAGGCCCTATAATTTTCTGATATATTATTCATAAGTCAGGATTAAGGGGGGTTTTTAGAATAATCAACCCATAGTTTACCACCTTAGACATTAATTTAATTATTTTTGTCTTATTTGCCTAGTTCATGTGTCCCACCTTATGCAAGTTGTCATTTACCTATCCATAGTGGTCAAACTTGCCTTATTTGACTCATGTAGCACTTGGGAAACCTCAAGGAATCAATTCTACTTTATTCTTGGCCTCCTAGGCGCCCTTCTGCTTTTTCTGCTTTATTGCCTGCTTTTTCAGTGTTTTAAGGCAATAGGGAATGTTTGACTAGGTGAGGTGAACTAGTTTTTTGTCCTCTTCATCCTCCACTCTTTTCTCCTTGGAAAAGCATGTATGAGTTGTCATTCCATCACTCTTTAGCTTGCCTAAGCCATTTTGCTAATTCGTGAGCTCCATGACAGATTTAGGATGAACTTTTTACACCTATGGGGGATTTGCTTAATTTTAGTAAGCCTGCTTTATGCTAGATTCGAATTGCTCCTCATGCATTCGAATCCCTGAGGTAATTATTTAATACAACAACCTATTATGTTATAGGGTTGGCTATTTTACACTGAGTTAATACAGTTTAGTGTTCAGCTCCAATTTCAGTCTCTTTTGTGAGTGGTTTTGCATGATCAATTGCTAATTGTTGTGAGTAAAATTAATCTATCACTGGGTTCAATTTACACACCCTCAATCACTTCTAGTTGTTGTAGGGGGAAAATTCCCTAATTTTTTGGTCATGTTCCCCAAGAAAGTGGAACAAAGCAGGTGGCTCATTAATTGAAAAACTAACAAAAAATACCTAAGTATGCATATATCTATCCATCGAATTTAGCAAGAGACTGTTCAAATTTTACCTTGTGAAAATTTTGAAGTGGAGAAATGAGCACAAGAGATTCGATGAGGGGAAATTTAGAAGTGGATTGAGTGATTAAGACTGCATTCAGAACTAGTGCAACTATTGACCTGAGTTCTATACTGCTGAAGACAGAAGTACTCCTATTGAGTTGCAGGGGTATTGAATCCCATTTCTTCACACAGTACATTCATATTTGTGTATTAGTGGACAATATTAGGTGTCCTAAGACAAGAAGTTGAGCTATCTTCAGGAAAAGGTTGGGTGGAACAGGTTCCTTGGGATGTTTGTCTCTTCTACAAATTACCAGGTTCCATTGTGTTATCTTATTTATTTCTGTTTAAGCAATTTATTGGAATGAAGCAACCATGTTTAGTTTTCCTATTAATGCTTAGATACTATGAATCTTCCAGTGGAATGCTTAAGTATGCATTTAATTAGCAAAGTTTACTTGTAATATGACTGTATGACTAAATGAACCTAGAATTAGAAATGATTGAATGATGAGTAAACATTTCCTTTTTGCATTTTTGCACTCATTTTATGATGAAGTAGTCTAGTACAAAAGGATTGTTTAGCTGTAAATAGGAATGATTATAGATGGCTGAAATGAATCTGAACTAATATTGAATTATAAAGTTTCCATTGACATAAATCAATAATATTTCTTCTGATAAGATTACCAGCAATATCTTCAAATAACTGTGCTAACATATGAAGCTTTTACTATTATTTTTTCAAGCTATTTAGTATAATAATCCATTTCTAGAATATAACTTTTTATTACAAACCCTCTAAGGATATTACATAGAATACATTATAGTAAGTTCTTTCCTTATAGCCATTAGAACTGTGTATAGTATAATACAATGATAAATAAAGTTATACACACTAATTATTTACACTTTGTAATGAAAAACCATTCATTATTCTAGTGTTTAATACCTGATTTATAAATAAGTATTCTAGTTATTTTTTAGAAAATATTGCATAGTTAAACTTCCAACTGTTTCTTTTAAAAACATCTAACACTGTAAGTTCATAATGTTCAGTCAATAGGCTGAAAATGGTTAAAGATTAACACCTATTGTATTACAGTATATAAATTAAGTATTTAGTAAACCAGACTATAAACAATCAGTATGATACTATTACCGTTATTAATATTGTAAACTATCTTTCTAAAACCCTACTCATTAATACAAACCTTTATATCTATTTACACAACCTACTTAAGAAGAAAAGAAGATTTCAGAGCCAACAAATAATTAAAAATAAAACAATTATATGCTTAAGATAAGGAACAAATCTTATCTCTTAAATCTATATTTAAGAGGGAAATAAGTCAAAGCATAAATTCCAGTTGTTCCAATTAAAAGGAAGACTTTTATAATTTAACAATTGTTTATACCAAAAATTGAAGTATAAAGATAACCTAAATACCAAAGTGTTTCCTAAAAACCAAAACCCTAGGTTAATTATTTTACAGTACAAGTTACACTTATAGATTTTCAAACAACTGATTTTGCCAACAGCCTTAACCATTTTTGCAGCCGTAGAATAATTTTACAAACTGAGTGTTGTCATAGTAAAACAACCTCTTACCAAGCTTAATTCTTTACACAACCAAAAAATATAAGAGGAAAACAAATACTAACATGCATTTACACTATGACTGCAAGCTCTTCCCTTAAAAAAAAAAGAACTTTAAACAAAGTCTTTTAACTTATCAAGAAATTAGCCAACAGTCGCCACAATGTCTTATTCATAAAACCAAAATACATTAACGGATTCATATCCTCAAAATTATTACAGTGGCTAAGCGAGAGACCAAGGAAGCTTCACAAACACAATTAGAAGTATTGAACCATGATTTAAAAACTTAGAAACAATATTATATTTACCCTAATCATTATTTACAAGAGTCGTATCTCACTGGCGAAACCATAGGGGTTTTTCACTAAAGATGGCCTTATGGCCTCCACCATTTCTTCTCCAAAACCAAATAACAATTTACCACAAGTAAATTTTGAACACCGCAATAATAATCCACAAGCACCTTCAGTAAAACCGCAAACAATTTCAACGAAGGGAGCCCAAGGTTGGGACCAAGGCTTACCAAGCCTCTCTTTCTCACCCTTCAGCTTCAGAGGACTTGTCTTCAACCTTCGACTGTATATCCTTCACCTTCCATCAAAAAAACCACAACTTAGAACTATTTAATAATGTGTTGAGGTTTTAATTAAAAGAAAACAAAAATGCTGAAAAAATTCATTAAGACTTACCAGCTTTAACGGGGAGCTTGAAGAACACAATAATGGAAAAGAACCCAAATGGTAATCCTGCTAACACCATGAAAACAAGAGTGATCATTGTTTAAACATTGAGCTAGAAGATACGGAGATGGTGAAAAAGTAGGGTTCGAGTCTACTAACTCCATAGGCATCCAAGAGTAACAAATCGTTGCAGAGACCCGAGAACATCATGGGCTTGTTGGCCCACTCTCCCTTTCCAAAAATTAACAACAAATGAAGCCGATTGTTTTTAGGGAAAACATTGAATGTAAGTTCATAGGGTTTAATGCCAGTTCCCTTCATCTAACGAGCAACCACCACGTGGTTTCCACTAACCTCAAAATTCTTTGTATGTTGATATAGTGTACCTACATATCAACCTTGGAAAATGTTTATAGTAACACCATTACATTTGTTAAGAAGTAAGTAAAGTATTGTCTGCATGTTAAATCTTAGAACTAGTTTATAGTTATGATGTTATGCATGTTTAGGTTAGGATGTAATTGTTATTATTATGCATCGAATATATTCCTAGGTTAGTTTGTTTATTTTAGCTGTAAGTTTCTAGTGAAAAATTAATAATGACAACATTAGGGCTTAGGAATTTCTAGGTTTAACATGGTTAAAAACCATAGTTATAACACAATAGTAATGTATTGAGGCTTCTAGTACCACAACAACTAAACACATGTTTGATAAATAGTCCTCAGTATATGCCTAAGAATTCTTACGCCTTGATGTTTTAGACTTTATTTAGCAACACCTTGGTAGTTGAATCTTGAGTCAAAATTTTGAAGAATTTTCCTAACTTACTTGTTTAGTCTTCTGAGCCTTAAATTTTCTTACATTGTAAACCTAGAAGTAAATTTTTACCTACAAGTCCTGTACAAGCATCAGATCTGCGTTAGCTTTGAAAACGCTAAGTAGGACTTGGGATAACCTCAAGCCCCCTTCAGTAAGAAAATAAAATAACCATCATAATCATACGCATTCTTACAAACAAATCAATGATCCAAATTCAATAATTTGAAACTCTTTAACTCTGTTAAACTTTTATTCAAGACTAAAAATCAATATAGATTGAATACGGTTAGTGACATGTGACTTATAAGTTAGTAAGAAAAATTTCTATAGCATTTCAGTTACTATTACTAAAAAATAATTAACTCTTAAGTTTTCTCTTGATGTCTTGTATTGTAATCTACCTATTAAATAAACTAAAGTTAGTTATTAAACTGGCATTCTGCCTATGATATAGCATTAAATGTCACATAGAAAAAAAATATTTTTTTTGTGAAATTTTAGGGATGTTACATATGGTATGAGAGCTAGGTTGATTCTATAATGGTAGTTGTTGACAAACTTAGCAAGGAAATGCATTTTATACTAGTAAAGACCACTCATAAGGCTGCTAACATTGCTAAAATATTTATGAAACAAATTTTTCGTTTGCATGGAATTCCAAAAGCTATAATTTATGATAGGGACTCTAAATTCATGGGAAACTTTTGGAAATGTTTATTTAAGGGTCTAAATACTACTTTAAATTTCAATACATCTTTCCATCCACAGATAGATGGACATACAGGAAGGGTCATATTTTGGAAGATATTTTAAGGATGTATGTTAGAGAACAACCAAGTAAATGGGAGGACTACTTACACTTGGTTGAGTTTCCATACAACAACCGCTACCAAGCTTCATCAAAATTCATCCCATTTGAAATTCTTTATGGAAGAAAATGCAATACTCCCATCTCATGGAATAACCCCGTTGATAGGTTAATACTAGGACCTGAGTTATTAAAAAGTAAATGGAATTAACCATGAAGCAGGTACAAGGTAATTTAAAGGTTGCACAAGACAGACAGAAGAGCCAAGTGGATATTAAATGAAATCAGAAATATTTCCAGGTGGGAGAACATGTTTTCATTAAGGTAAAACCTAAACAGAGTTCCTTCAAATTAAGGAGTTGTGCTAAGCTAGCACCCAGGTACTATGGGCCTTTCGAAATATTGTCTAGAGTTGGACTGGTGGCATACCAATTGGCCTTACCACCGAATCTTAAAGTTCATAATGTTTTTCATATTTCTATTTTAAAAAGATACGTACATGATGCTACTCATGTGATAAATTGAAATGATGTACAGGTGGATCCTGAAGGATATTTTATGGTGGAACTAGACTGTATCCTCGACAAGAGGGAGATCTTGCCTTGGAATCACACCATTGGATAGGTAAAGGTGCAATGGAAGCACCTTACTCCAAAAGAAGCAACCTGGGAATTGGAGAGTCATGTGTGCGTAGCATATCCAATTATGTTCCAGCGAAGCTCTGAGGATGATGAATAAAGCAACATTGAGGATGATTAATAAAGCAACATTGAGGATGATGTTGGACTTTGTAACACCCTGGTTTTGACCCCGTTTTCATTAAATGTATATGATGCATATATTGTAATCAATCGTGGTGTGGAGGTAAAGGCAAAAAGGCCCACCATGGATTATCATTTTTATGTTTCGGGGATTAAATCGATGCCGATGGTATTTTGTGCTATCCAGGCATGTTATAATTTTTAAATCATCGTGTAAATATGTAGTTAATTAAAAAACCACAACCAGCCATGTCAATGCAACAATAATAAGAAAGGGGCATGATTTCCTAAGGATAGGGGGGGGGGGTTTGTTTGACCCTTGGGAGCCATTGGGGAACAACCATGTGTCACAAGATGAACCCATCNTCATCTTTTCATTGTCTCATCCACCAACTGAATTAATTCCCCATGAGATTGGTTGGGGAAGTTATTTCCTTGAGGAACGTATGCATGGGCAGCCATCAGTGATTGGAAACACTATCAATCCTTTGACTACATGCATGCCTAAGGAGGAAAATTGTATTTAGTTCCTTGCGTGGGCAGGAAGAATCCCATTCCACTCTCACGTAGTTTTTTTGTCTTCCTCACGCAGGAGAAGTTGGGCCTCAAGAAGATATTGGTGTTCTGCATTTTCCCTTTCATGATTTGGGTATGTGCACTGATTTTCCTTCACATTGGGGCCGTTCTCATTCTTCTACGCAAGTTGGGAAAATCGTTGTAGTTTTCTCTACAAATTTTGTGTGTTGTGAGTCGTTTGGTCCACGTTAGGGACATAAACGACTCTAGAATTTGAGTTGCTTGGTCCGAGTCATTTTTACCAATTTCCATACCCAATTTGGCCTCTGTGGTGTGTTTCCCTTCGAATTCCAGAGATATGAATTGCTTTGTATTATGTGGTTGATGGTATTTGTACTGTTTGGGATTGCAATGGAGCCTGAGTGTGCTTGATAAACCTAGTCTATGTAGGAGCATCACAGACAGAGCTAAAGGGATGAATTTCTTATGTACACTTCCTGAATAGCACTGGAAGGGAATTCATGGCCCAAGGGATTGTGCAGTAGAGAAGGGGATGATTCCTTGTGTTGGGTGTGTGTGGATGTCTTAGAATTTAGGCTATCTTTGGTGTAGGTGTGCTTATCTCTTCAGTGATCACACTAGCTTAGTAGCTAGTGTTTCCAGCTCCTGATAACCTAATAAACCCAATCGTGTTGGATTGGATGAGTTGTGTATCCTTGGCTATGTGTGGGCCTGCTAGTTTCCCCTTATTCCTTGTGGAATCATGCCTAGATTGAGGGTGGCAGTGTTGCTGAGTGATTGATGAGCACACTGGCCTATGGTTGGGTGGAACATTGCAGTGACGTAGCTAGTTGTAGGACAATCTTCTACTAAGATAAGAATCTCTGTGCTTAAATCCTTACAACTGTATTATTTTATGAATGAACATGATGAATGCTTAAATGTGTTGAATGAATGAAATTGCTTCCCCTATTTGATAATCAGTTATGCATATGTGTATTCTTTTATTTCATTGCATTTTATATAATGTTTTTGATGCAAGTTTGCTAGTATAGCCCACAGTTATGTTAGTCGCGTCCTCTCCATTCGGTAGAGGGGGAGGACGTGATAGTGAGGGGGTGGCAATGTGACAGACTTAAGGGGGGGTGTATGTCATGTACCCTATTTTCAATAACATTTTATGTTTAGGAAAACATTATATTTTATTTATATTATAAAGTTTATGACTATTGACCAAGTGGAGTCAAGGATAACTGTAATTAATTATGTTGAATATTTTATTAATTAATAAATAAAAGATGAGACAAATAGACTAAGGAGGCTACTGAATGAGTTTCCACTGGCCCAATAGGAGGAATAGACTGGGGTGAAATCAAACTGACACATGGAAGCACCCTTAATCAGTTCTAGCTGTTAAAAGGGGGGATTTCCCTAATTTTGTGGTCATGTTCCCCAAGAAAATGGAACAGAGCAGGTGGCTCATTAATTGAAAAATTGACCAAAAAAACCTAGGCATGCATATATCTATCCATCGAATTCAGCAGGAGACTGTTCAATTTTTACCTTGTGAAATTTCTGAAGTTGAGAAATGAGCACAAGAGATTCGATGAGGGGAAAGTTAGAAGTGGATTGAGTGATCAAGAATGCATTCAGAACTAGTGCAGCTACTGAGCTGAGTTCTATACTGTCGAGGATAGAAGTACTGTTGTTAAGTACTACTGTTGAGTTGCAGGGGTATTGAATCCCATTTATTCACATAGTGCATTCATCCTGGTAGATCATTAGACAAGATCAGGGGCCCTAAGAAAAGCATTTGAGCTATCTTCAAGAAAAGGTTGGGTGGAATGGGCTCCTTGGGCTATTGGTCTCTTCTACAAATTGCCAGGTTCCATTGTGTTATATTATTTATTTCTGTTTAAGCAATTTACTGGAATGAAGAAGTCATGTTTAGTTTTCCTATTAATGCTTATATACTATGAATCTGCTAGTGGAATGCTTAAGTCTGCATTTAATTAGGAAATTTTACTTGTAATATGGTTGTAGGACTAAATGAACCTAGAATTAGAAATGATTGAATGATGAGTAAAAATTTCCTTTCTGCATTTTTCCACTCTTCTTACGATGAAGTAATCTAGTACAAAAGGACTGTTTACTTGTAGATAGGAATGATTATACATGGACGAAATGAATCTGAACTAATATTGAATTGTAAAGTTTCCATTGAAATAAATCAACAATCTTTCTTCTGATAAGATTACCAACAATATCTTCAAATAACTGTGTTAACATTTGAAGATTTTACTATTATTTTTCTAGAAGCTATTTAGTATAATAATCCATTTCTAGAATATAACTTTTTATTACAAAACCTCTAAGGATATTACGTAGAGTTCATTATAGTAATTTCTTGTCTTATAGTCATTAAAACTGTGTATAGTATAATACAATGATAATTAAGGTAATACACACTAATTATTTACACTTTCTAATGAAAAACCATTCATTATTCTAGTGTTTAATACCTAAATTATAAATAAGTATTCTAGTTATTTTTTAGTAAATATTGCAAAATTAAACCTCCAATTGTTTCTTTTAAGAACATCTAACACTGTAAGTTCATAATGTTCAGTCAATAGGATGAAAATGGTTAAAGATTAACACCTATTATATTATAGAATATAAATTAAGTATTTAGTAAACCAGACTGTAAACAATCAGTATGATACTATTAGCATTATTAAGATTGTAAACTGTCCTTCTAAAACCCTAATACAAACCTTTATATCTATTTACAGAACCTATTTAAGAAGAAAATAAGATTCCATAGCCAACAAATAATTAAAAATAAAACAATTATATGCTTCAGATAAGGAACAAATCTTATCTCTTAAATCTTATTTAACAACAAAGTAAGTCAAAAAATAAATTCGACTTCTTCCAATTAAAAGGAAGACTTTTATAATTTAACAATTTTTTATACTGAAAATTGAAGTATAAAGATAACCTAAATACCAAACTGTTTACTAAAAACCAAAACCCTAGGTTAATTATTTTACAATACATTTTACACTTATAGATTTTCTAACAACTGATTTTTCTAACGGCCTTAATCATTTTTGGAGCCGTACAATAATTTTACAAATAGAGTGTTGTCATAGTAAAACAACCTCTTAACAAGCTTAATTCTTTACAAAACCAAAAACTATAAGAGCAAAACAAACACTAACAGACATTTACACTGCAATTGTAAGCTCTTCCCTTTAAAACAAAATAAATTTAAACAGAGTCTTTTAACTTATCAAGAAATTAACCAATAGTTGCCACATTGTCTTATTCATAAAACCAAAATACATTAACTGATTTGTATCCTAAAAATTATTACAGTGGCTGAGCGAGAGACCAAGGAAGCTTCACAAACATAATCAAAAGTATTGAACCATGATTTCAAAACTTGGAAACAATATTATATTTACCCTAATCATTATTTACAGGAGCCGTAGCTCACTGGTGAAACCCTAAGGGTTTTTCACTAAAGATGGCCTTACAACCTCCACCATTTCTTCCCCAAAACCAAATAACAATTTACCATAAGTAAATTTTGAACACCGCAGTAATAATCCACAAACACCTTCAGTAACACCGCAAACACTTTCAACAAAGGTAACCCAAGGCTAGGACCGAGGCTGGCCAAGCCTTTCTCGCTCACCCTTCAACATTAGAGGACTCGTCTTCAACCTTAAAATGTATATCCTTCACCTACCATCAAACAAAACACAAGTTATAACTGTTTAATAATGTGCCGAGGTTTTAATTAAAAGAAACTAAAAATGATGGAAAAATTCATTAAGACTTACTAGCTTTAACAGGGAGCTTGAAGAACATGATAATGGAAAAGAACCCACATGGTAAGCCTGCTAACACCACAGAAAGAAGAGAGATTACTGTTTAAATGTTGAGCTAGAAGATACGGAGATGGTGAAAAACTAGGGTTCGGGTCTGCTAAGTCCACGAGCATCTAAGAGTAACAAATTGTTGTAGAGACTCAAGAAGGTCATGGGCCTATCGAATCACTCTCCCTTTCCAAAAGTAAACAACAAATGAAGCTGATTGTTTTTAGGGAAAACATTGAATGTAACTGCATAGGGTTTAATGACAAAACCTTTCATCTAACGAGCAACAACCACGTGGTTTCCAGTAACCTCAACATTATTTGTATGTTGATATAGTGTACCTGCATGTCAACCTTGGAAAATGTTTGTAGTAATACCATTACATTTATTAAGAAGTAAACAAAGTATTGTATGTATGTTAAAGCTTAGAACTAGTTTATAGTTCAGATTTTATGCATGTTGAGGTTGGTATGTAATTGTTATTATTATGCATCAAATATATGCCTAGGTTAGTTTGTTTATTTTTGCAGCAAGTTTCTAGTGAAAAATTAATAATGATAACTATAAGGCTTAGTAATTTGTAGGTTTAACATGGTGAAAAACCATAGTTATAACACAATAGTAATGTATTGAGGCTTCTAGTACCACAACAACTAAACACATGTTTGATAAATAGTCCTTATTATAGGCCTAGGAATTCTTACGACTCAATGTTTTAGACTTTATTTAGCAACACCTTGGTAGTTGAAGCTTGAGTCAAAAGTTTGAAGAACTTTCCTAACTTATTTGTTTAGTCTTCCAAGCCTTAAATTTTCTTACATCGTAAACTTGGAAGTAAATTTTTACCTGTGAATCCTGTACAAGCATCGAATCTACTCTAGATTTGAAAAGGCTAAGTAATCCTTGGGATAACCTCAATCACCCTTCAGTAAGGAAATAAAATAACCATTAGAATCATACACATTCTTACAAACAAATAAATGATCTGGATTCAATAATTTGAAACTATTTAACTCTGTTAAGGTTTTATTCAAAACTAAAAATCAATCTAGATTGAATACGATTAGTGACACGTGACTTACAAGTTAGTAAGAAAAAATTATGTATCCTTTTAGTTACTGTTAATAAAAAAGAATTAACTCCTAAGTTTTCTCTTGATGTCTTGTATTGTAATCTACCTGTTAAATAAACTAAAGTTAGTTATTAAACTAGCATTTTGGCTATGATCTAGCATTAAATGTCACATAGAATTTTTTTTTTTTTGAAATTTTAGGGATGTTACACTGTGTGCAATTGTAAATAGTTTCATCAACCCTTTTGTGGATACTTCCAAATATTGGGTATAACAATAAGGATCCCTTAAATCTAATTGAAAAGTGTGAGGCATGAACCAAGAGGTAGCACCATGCAAACACAATTAATTCAGAGTCCTTTTGACGATTTAGTGGGGTGCATATATACAATCATAAGCACTGTCACTCATGTAGGGCTATGTTAGGAGCATATACAGGAGCCATGGAACAAGTAACTATTCTTAGAGATCCACGTAAGGCACCAACATTTGATCTATCTTAGAAATAAGGATATATGTGTGACACATTAGAGTTGATGCAAGAAGTTTTCCACATGTGATATGTTGATCATGTGGAAGTGGAAAGACTAGTACCCATGGTTTGAACATGTTTCAAATGCACGATACTTATAATGTAGTTCATGGAAGATCAAGTACTGCTATTTCATCAGAGATGGTATCACTGCAAATGTAGTTAAGTAATCCCTACATTACGTGCAAATGAGAAGATTAGAGAAGGAGTTATGATTGAATGCATTGATTGGATGATATGAAGTGGGAGAAGTTGAATCATACATCTAGGATAGGAGGTTAACATCTTTCCTAAGAAAATCCTGAGAGTTGATTTGATAGCCTAGCTTGGTTTACTCACCCATATAACTACAATTAAATGACTAGTAGTGTATATTTCCAAATACAACATAAAAAGAATGGAGGTTGATTTGGATGGAGTCAAAACTTATGCATATTTTTAGGACATTAAGATGTTAGAGAATAAGAATACATACCCTACACTTCTATGGATAGATAGGGAATTTTATAATCACAAATTATTTTGAGCCCATAAAAGTGATGAATTCCATTTGAAAAACAAGGTTGTAGAGATTCAAGGTTTATATCCAACCATGTATGGGAACTTTCTAGAGACAATGGAACAATTTTTGGATGAGGGTGCTCTAAATAAAGTATATGATAATCATTTAGGTCCCCGATCATCACAATCTAAGATAAATTTGAAGAAATCCGAGAAGGGGGTAAGCGTCACAAGTGCTAGGTTTGCAAAATAGAATAAATATTATTATGTAAACCATAAGATCGTGCAATGAAGGGGATTCAATATAGATGATGACTCTATCTAAAGTTGATAGTTACCATAGAGATCGTTAATCCAAAGATTCTAGAGAATGATCTGTTTGTTTGAAATGATATGGTTCATTAAGAAGGGGAATCATGTTTGTTTTAGTTATATTTGAACTACTAGGTTATCACAAGGTTGGTGTCTATTTCAATTTGTATACAACAAATTTCTTCTTGCAATTGATTGTAAATTTTATCAAGTGTGGAAGATGGTCCACATTACATATAGAGAACATATGAGGATAGTGTGGAATAAGTGAAGAAGAAAAAAAATAAAATTTCCATATCTAAGAGATACAATATCACCACATTTAGAGGAAGAAAGAAACCATATATAATTCTTTTGTTATTAGATCATGGGTCAAACTATGAAAAATTTGCGGGTTGCTAGGTTTTAGCTGGGATTAATAGCATCCTAAATTACCATTATTTATTGGTTACTTGAAGAAACACTTATGATGCAAATGAACAAAAGGATGTAGGGAGAAAACCTTCAGCGACATAGTTTTTGAGGAAAACCATGTCCTAAACTCAGTCTACCTATTCTTTTCAGCTCATTCTATAGGCTCTTCCACAGTCCATCGAGTGTGAGAATTGCTTCTCAAGTAGATCTAGGATCTATAAAAATATTCACCATCAAAGTGTTTGACAAAATATGCAAGAGAATAACAAAGAGACTGAAATAGCTGGAATAAGACATGTGAATGGTGCGAACATCTAACCATTCTATTACAACACACCTTATAGGTATGTATGATACATATTTATAGTACATTGGAGATAATTCGTGAGCCCTTGGTGGCCATGTGAATACATCCAAGTGTCATACTATGATTTGACCCATAAACCCCCATACATTGACCAATAGGCACCCAAACCTAACCAAACTATCACAAATCCATGTGTGAATAGGTAAGAAGCATGCTTGGTTCATAAATGAGGGAAGGAAAGCATGGGAGAGTGCATGGGTGAGTAGAGGAATCTCTAGGAGGTAAATAAATTCCAAGGAGACCACAAAAAACACTCATTAGAGGAAATTTATCCTCAAAATGGGCCTCCTAAAAAAATTAATAAAATAATAGTTAAAATAATAAAATAATATTTATTAATTTTGGAGGAAGAAAAGAAAAAAACTATTGTTTTTGTTTGTATTTTCGACATATCTCCCTGTGTTTTTACTCAAATTTTGATTAGGAGAGCTCGTTGGATGTGGAATTAAATTTCACATCCAATGAGTACCCACTCGAGATACTTTTGACAGACCCCGCTATCCCAAACACAAGAAATACCTGAAAAAAATGTGTTGATGACATCATCATCACGTTTTTTTCCAGGTATTTCTTTTTTTTGGGGTAGCGGGGTCCGTCAAAAGTATGTCGAGTGGGTACTCATTAGATGTGGAATTTAATTCCGTATCAAACGAGTTATCTCGATCCAAATTTGAGTAAAAAACACAAGGAGATATGTCGAAAATACAAACAAAAAAATATTTTTTTTTATGATACCTATCCCCAAATTTATATTAAAAGAGTGTTTAAGACCTATACGGTATTTCAAATTTAAAGCAATTTCATTGGCTAACACATGATGACATGGAATTTGAGTTAAAGTTAAAAGGCCCATGTTAAGTTTAAATTTCCTCTAATGTTCACACACACCAGCGCTCCTATTCAAAGCCGGAACTGGTTTACAATTAATGCACACTCTGGAATGTCATGATGTTCAAACTAGAGTGCCTCAACTGCAAGTAATGATACAGAATCACCTATTTGACCAGTGTTGATCAGTATACTACTGCGTTAGACCATAGAACATAGCCCAATGCCAATGTTTATGTCTCCTAGGTAGATCATTAATGTACTAAGGAAGATTATTGCTCCAAACCCCCCCCTAATCCTGAATTAGTACATCACATGATTTATTAAGGAGTTGGAAACTAAGGCACAAGTCACCTTTTACAACAAAATTTTATTGATCCATGTAATAGAGGTAAGGAGGAAAACCTCATGGGACAAAACCTCCCCTCAAAAATGGATTATGACATAGAAACAAAATTGTATACACTCCAAAACAGATGAGCATGCCTGGAGGAATATTCTTCTTAGGAAGAAGCTGAATGTGCTTAACCAACTCAAGAACAGTTTCATGATGAGTCCTTAGACCATGTAGAACAACTGAAATGCACTGCTAGGACAACGAATGGTGCTCTTTAGAGTTGAACCTCGAACCAAACAGGATGCCATGCCCAAAATAGGATTGAAGTGCTTGAGAATAGGTGACCCCAAGCGATTCATAAGGATATTGAAGCATAGAATTTGAAGAAAGGTTGTAATCAGCTCCAAGAAGGTGCACCATTGTGATGGAAAAGGCTTCTCCATCTTCATATGAACTTGAAGGAACTCTACTAGTCATGGTGGAAGGATATATGAGAAAAGGAGTGTGAAGCAATGAGAGATCTTCACTTGACATCCAAAACTCTCCATCTTTCGAATCAATGCTCTCATGTGAAGAAAAACCATCTTGTAAAGAAGGATCGCTATGAACATCAACTAGAAATACATCTTCAACATTTGTAATATAAGACATAGAGGATAAGGGTGTAGAATGGATAGATAACTCTTCAGTAATAGTGATGGGAGCAACTCATATGCTATCTTCATGAAACATAGCTTCTTGACAAGGAGAGGAATCCACAGAGGAACAAAATTGAGTTGGATCATTTGTTGAATCTTTGGCTGCTTCTTTTTCTTCATTTCAAACAACTTCTTGAGAAATGCATGAGGCCAAGATCATAGGAGGGAGAACACATAAGGAGGTGCTTGCTCTCCTTATAGCTCACATCTTCTTGTTGCATGGCAAGAACTTCATCTAGATTTCTCCAAAGCTCAAATGGGTACTCAACAGATTCAAGGAGATAGCACATGGTAGGTGGTATAGTGAGACACATAGTTCAATAGGTTCTATCATTGTCATTAAGCCAATCTCACTTCTCTTGATAGGACTCTGGCTCTCTCACAGCACCAATGGACACATCATAGAGACATTGCCTATTGAGATATGCACATATCCTCAAATTCCATTCATAATAGTTGAATGGGAAAAGGAGCGGAATTTCTTGCGATTCCATGAAGTTGTTGTGAGAACATGTAATGAAAAACACTCAGATAAACTAAAAATATGCCCTAAACAACAACTCAAACCTCACTAGATTTTTTTATATATCCAACTAGCTCTGATACCATGTGATAATTGCTTCTCAAGTAGATCTAGGAGCTAGAACAATATTCACCATCAATTTTTTTGACAAAATATGCAAGAGAACAACAAATAGATTGAAATAGATAGAATAAAACATGTGAATGGTGCTAATATCTAACCATTATATTACAGCACACCTTGTAGGTATGTATGATGCATATTTATAGTACATTGGAGACCATTTGTGAGCCCCGGTGGCCATGTGAATGCATTTAAGCGTTAGACTAGGATTTGACCCCCAAACCCCCCTAGGTTGACCAATATGCTCCCAAACCTAACCTAACTGTCATGAATCCATGTGTGAACATGTGTGGATAGGTAAGAAGCATGCATGGTTCATAAATGAGGGAAGACAAGCATGGGAGAGTGCATGGGTGAGTGGAGGAATCTCTAGGAGGAAAATAAATGCCAAGGAAACCACAAAAAACACTTTCACACACACTAACGCTCCTAGTCAAAGATGAAATTGGTTTACAATTAATGCAGAACCTAAAATGTTAGGATGTTCAAACTAGAGCGTCTCAACTACAATTAATGAGCCATAAACACCTATTTGTCTAGTATTGATCAATATAACCTAAGTTAGACCATAGAACATAGCACAAGGCCAATTTTTATGTATCCTAGGTAGATCATTAAGTTACTAAGGCATATTATTGCTCCAACACTGAGCTATATATTCCACCATCCACTAAGCATGTGATTTTGTATTGGTACGACTGGTTCGAATTTTTATTGGTTTCATTTTTATTTTGTTTCAATTTCATTTGGCTCAATAATTAGACTTGTTTCAATATCATTCCAACCTAATACGTTTTAAAATAAACCAATAAATATAATTGAATATTAAATCCATCCATGAGAACTAAAAACCATTTATAATTTATTCTAGGGCTAGGGAGTTAGGTCTTAATGTTGAGGTGATACTTTTTAGGACCATGTTTTAGTCTCAATGTTGAGATCAGACTTGTGTATTTTCATATTCCTTCCAACTCATCAAATGCATGTTACCTAAACATTTAGGCTTGTAACCCCATCTCAACTACTTATGAAGAGGCATCCTAGTGAACAAGCATATTTTTACCACTCGATGGCTATATTCATGGGTTTGTAAGGGTACCGAACAAAGATATTGGTCACTCCCTTTGATTTCACCACCTTAGGCACGTCCTTATAATTCCTCAATCAACCCGCATGGATTGCATCACATAGTGGATTTTGTCACTATTGTTTGAGAGTTTTGGAAGGTTCTTTCAAAGCCATTGTTTATTAGCTATTATTTCTTAGAATTTCTAATGTGTGACTATTTATTAAAATTAAGAAAACTTGTCACCAAAACCAAATTTTATTCATAATTGGAAACATACATGAACCCACTAATTATAATACCTACACCATTTTTTCCTTTGGAAACATTAATTTGGTGATCCATTTATTTAATCTCCCCTACTTTGACTCAAATCTTTTGTATACATGGTCAGAGTAGGAGGAGCAAGTGTTCCTTAAAACATGTCATTCATGGCTAGTTTGAAAACTTCAAACTTGTCAAGTATCATTGATGACCATATCTAACGTTATTCCACTTGATTAATCATGCCTTCAAGGTTTCCCTCATTCAACCATTTTAGACTCGAAGGTTGAACTAGAATAAATGCATTCAACCATTTTAGGACCTTTCATCTATGGTGTCCCTCTAATAATACTATGGAATATTTCATGTTGCATAAGTAATTTCAACAAAACCTCACTAGAGTCGTTACAACATTAGTATCATGTATGATCAATCAATGACAACTTTCACATTATCCAACTTTGAAAATATTAGGAAGACCCCATGCCATTGATTGTATCATTATGTCAGTCTCTTTTCCTTCCCCAAAGTAGAAAGTCATGATAAAGAAAGATACAAATTTTATTAATTTCCATAAGTGAACTAAATATGTCAATAAGGGTAGAAATTATAAGTTAGAGTAGCGACATGGTAATGCTAAACAAAAAAACCCACGAACATAAATAAATTCAAATGAAAAATTAGTTATATGACAAATGCAATGGCATTGAGGATGTTATCAAGCTATTTAATGGAATGCCTAAATGTGTCATGTTTCCAGGGAATGCAATGGCTGGAGGATTTTATCTTTAGAAATGAGGTGGCACTAGATAACTATATCGATATGCTATGGGAATGTATAACTCCCAACTATTCAACCTTTGTTTAAGTTATCATAGTTTGTACACGTATATTAGCAAAGGAACATGTTAAGCATTTCTATAATTGTCACATCATCGAACATAAATTTGACTTGATTGTAATTTAGGGTGTGCATTGGCTAACATGTATGTTAAATTTAAGTGCATGGAGATACAAACATAATATTCGACTCTCTTTAGGAATGAAAATTGAGACTTGTTTGAAAATTTTCTTTGTAATGGTGTCTACCTAAATCCATCAACTTGTAGAGATAATATATTAGTATGAAGGATTCCTTTGTAGGGAAGCATCAGCAAGTGGCCAGCCAAAGAAAAGAAGGAACATTACCAAGTCTCAACTATGTATTTGTTGCAATTCCATACATTATATGAACTTTCAAACCCAACATAAATTTAAACAAGGTATTTTGATATCAAGTTATCCATAATTTCTACATGCCAAATTCCCAAATGTAAAGTCTCTTCAAGGTGGTACATTGGAAGATTAACTATGGGATGTAAATAAAAGTTTCAAAGTTGATTTTGGAAAATATTTTGAATCAATGTCATAAGTTTAATTAGCACAAAATTTATAAATCTTATTAAACACTAGAAAATGATGATGATGACAGTGATGATGACAATGATGTTTATGGTCGTCATCATTATGATAGTGATGGTCATGATGATGATGATGGCGATGATGATGATTATGCTTATGATGATGACAATGATGCTGATAATGATGACAATGACAATTATGATTAAGACAACGATGATGACAATCATGATGATGATAACAATTGTGATGATGATGAAAATTGTGATGATGATGATGATGATGATGACAACATTGATGATGGTGACGAGGAGGATGATGAAGACAATGTTGATGAAAAATGATTGTGATGATGGTGATGATTATGGTGAAAGTGATGATGACAATGATGATGATGATGATAACAATGATGTATATGATGATGATGATAATGACGAAGATGATGGAAATATTGATGATGATGGAGACAATGTTGATGACAATGATGATGATGATCATCATCATCGTGGTGATGGTGATGATGATGATGTTATTGATGATGATGATCATGGTAATTATGATGATGTTGATGATGATGAAATTGATGGTGGTTATGATGTTGATGACAATGATGATGATGGTGGTGGAGGTGGTGATGCTGAAAATGATGACGACGATGACAAAATCAACAATGATGATGGTGATGATGATGACGACAATGACGACAATGATGAATATGATGATTGTTTATGTATTTGTAACTTCAGAAGATATTCTGATGTATATTATCATTTCATATTGTTGTACCCCCATCAGAGATGTGTTTTTTTACTTTTGGGATGTTATTATTGTGTATACACCTTGAGGTACAACCTCCATTGTAATTTCAGGCAATTGTACCCAGTGAAAAATCATGTAATGTATTTTTGGAGTCTCTCTAAGAGAAGTCAGACCTGTTAGGGTAAGAGGTCGACCCTATTATGTAATAGGTCAGTCACTTGATTAGTATAAATAGGGAGGAGCCCTCCCTAATTTATACACACCTCACACTCATTCAAGTTCACATGAGAGAGAGAGAGAGAGAGAGAGAGAGAGAGAGAGAGAGAGAGAGAGAGAGAGAGAGAGAGAG
>LPNX010856874.1:83254-172005 GCA_001517045.1 Pseudotsuga menziesii
GTTCATCTTATGGCACATTCTTTGTGACTGTACTATTCTGAGAAAGTTTGTGGGGCTTTCTTCTTTATTGTTTCCTTGATGAAAATATTTGTGTCTTGTGTATCTGTTCTATATTATGCATAATTTTGTACTATTTTATTCTTTTAGATAAAGATACTAACTAAGCTAATAATATCTATGAAAAACTAACATGGTATCAGAGCCTCTCTGTAATAAGGCACTATGTAGCAGTGGAAACTAGGGCTTCCTAGTTCAAGGTATTCTCTCCATAGATCATCAATAAAACAGGGCTAGGCTAACTCACCTCGGTAGGGCACTCATTTTGGTGGAAGAAGTTTTTGATTTGAATAAGTTTCAATTTTGACCATGTCACTAGTGCTAGAAGAAATTAGGCCATCAAGTTTCATAGGATTCCCACCTCATTTTTCAGGAAAGGACCCTGTTGAGAAACTCACCTCAAGGAGGCGCATATTTCTGTCCAAAAAGAATCCTTAAACTCCAAGTTTGGAAAATTAGGGTTTATTTAACAAACCCTAGGCCATCCAACTCTAGAACCAGGTTAAACATGTCAAATCAGTAGGATATAAATATTTGTTATTTCCATTTGCGGTTCTTATTTGAAAAGACGACTAACCATACTCAGCTTGAGGACAAGCTTGGATGGGATGATAACGTCTGAGCATGGAAGTATAGAATCTCCCTAATCCTTGAAGAAAATGATTTGGATCAGTACATTAATGGATAAGTTCTAGAACCAGAGGGATATGATGCTAAGGCTACTCATAAGAAGAACTTGGTTAAAGTCAAGATAATCATTTCATATTTAATCAAGGAAAACCTCATCCCCCTTGTTTCATCATTCAAGACACCAAAGGAAGTATTTGATTCTTTCACAAATATGTTAGAAGGGAAGAAAATCAACCGAAAGATGACTTTGAGGAGCATGTTGAAGAATGTGAAGATACAAAACTTGAATATTATGCAACTTACTTCGCAAGGGTTTCTCAAATCAAAGAACAACTTGAAGCGATTGAAGATAATTTCAAAGAAGGATAGATTTTGATGACTACCTTGAATGGTATCCCTAGATCATGGGATTCATTCATTCAAGGAATTTGTGCAAGAAGGAAATTGATATCTTTCAGTATACTTTGAGAAGAATGCGTAAAAGAAGAGGATTGACTCGTAACAAGAGAAGATAAGATGGGAGCAACTGAAGATCAATGTATCACATTTGACACCAGGAAGAACTACAAGAAGAGGGAGAAGAAGGACAAGAAACAAAATAATATGAAGAGAGATCCTTCCAATGTTCAATTTTATAATTGTGATGAAAAGGGACACTTTGCAAGATACTGTCCCATCAGGAAAAAGAGGCAGCATGCTCATATTTCTGAAGACGATGAACCAACAAATAAAAGGTTTAGAAGAGAGAAGGATGATTCAGATGAAGAGTATGTGCTAACCTCAGCACATACAGGCAGTATCTCACATGAAGAGAAATGATTGGCTTGTGGATAGTGGGGCATATAAACACATGAAGGAATACAAAGAATCATTCGTCAATATGTTTGAGCATGAGTCACCTCACAAGGTGAAACTTGGGGATGATTATCAATACCCCATAAAAGAGACTGGAGTATCTTCATACAAGCTAGACTATGGGAAATATTTAAAGATGAAGGATGTGTATATGTTCCATGATTGAAGAAGAATATTCTCTCCATCTTTGCATTAGATGCAAAGGGAATGAGAGTTGCATTTTTTGATGGCCAAATGCTAATGTGGCCTAAAGGAAAGACAATAGATGATTTGAAAGTGATTGGAGAAGAAGATGGAGGCTTGTACAAACTAAAGGGACAACCTGAAAAAGCATTGGTTCATGATTCAATAGAACTAAGTGAACTATGGCACCGAAGGCTTGCACATGTGCACTACAGAGCACTATCGATGGAAAGGAAAGCATTCTCTGAACTTCCATAGATCCAGGAAAAGCATGAAGGCATTTTCGAAGGATGTGCACAAGGAAACAATGCAAAGAAGACATTTTCTAGTAGTGAAAACAAGGAAAAAGGAATATTGGATGTCATACACTCGGATGTATGTGGACCCATTTCTTCTATCTCATTACGAGGGTATGTGTACTATGTTTCCTTTATAGATTATTTCCACATAAGACTTAGATATATTTATTGAAATGGAAAAATGAAGTATCCAGTAAGTTCAAGGAATATAAATTCTTGTTCGAGAGCCGAACCAAAAGGAAGATCAAGACTCTACGGTCAGATAATGGAAGAGAATTTACCTAGAAATAATTTAAGGAACTCTATAGAGATTTTGGGATTAAGAGGGAGTTGAGCACCCAACATAATCCTCAGTATAATGGGGTTGCAAAACAAAAGAACCGAACCATAATGGGAGAAGTGAAAGCGATGCTACATGACCAGGATATTCCTATGAACCTTTGTGCAGAATCAACAAGGACGACTATGTATGTAAAGAACTGTACTCCTCATCAAGTAATTGACAAAAAAACTACAAAAGATGATTTCTCAGGAGAGAAACTGTAACTCAGCCATCTTAGAATATTTGGTTTCCTGATGTACATACATATTCCAAAGGAGAAGAGGACCAAGCTCAATTCTTCTGGGAGGAAGGGTATCTTCATAGGATATAGTGATACATCAAATTCCTATCCAATATACTTCCTAGGATTCAAGAATATCAACATCAGTGGAGATGTAACCTTTAATTAAGACACAACATACTTTAGATCCAAGAGGCTACCTATTCAAGAGGTCGAGGAACCTAAAGAAATGAAAGTCCGAGACATGGAAATTGGAGAAGAAATTCCAGAAGACCATGAATATCATGACATTGAAGAACCAGAAGAGATGGTAGAGACACTTCTCAAGAAGGAATCCCTCTATACGAAACCAACATGAGAATGAGAGCTCATACAAGAATCATAAAGGTATGGTGCTCCAGAAGGAATGCATAGAGAAAGGAAAAGGCCAAACCCTTCCAACAACTATGTGACCATGCTATGTGACATCACTGACAAGGAACCTTCCACATATGAAGAGGTTGCAGGAAAGAAAGAATGGAAGGATGATATGATCGAGGAGTATCAGTTGATCATGAACAATGATGTCTAGGAGATAGTTCCAAGAACATAAAAGAAGTATGTCGTGACTTCAAAGTGGATCTATAAGATCAAGAATAATTCAGATGGAAACATCAAGGAATAAAAGGTAAGATTTGTAGCATGAGGCTTCTCACAAAAATAAGGCATATACTACAAAGAGACATTTGCACCCATGGAAAGGTACACTTCCATTAGGACCATACTTGTATTGGTTTCAATTATGAAATGGAAGATACACCAGATAGATGTCAAGGAAACATTCTTGAATGGTGTAGTTGAGGAGGAAGTGTATGTGGAATAACCACTGGGATTCGAGACACATAACATGAAGACTCATGTGTGCAAATTGAAGAAGGCCTTGTATGGATTGAAATAGTCACCGAGGAAATGGTAGGGCAGGATGATAGCTTCCTGATGAGCCAAGTATTTACTAAGAGTAAAGCATATTTCAACCTTTGCTTCAAGGTTGAAGGTGGAATACCAATGATGCTCCTTCTATATGTTGATGACTTGTTTATAACGGGCGAGGATGAATTCATTAAAGATGCAAGGTGGAGACTTGTTATAGAGTTCGAGATGAAAGACATAGGGATGATGCACTACTTCTTAGCCATGGAGGTTTGACAGATTGCAGATGGGATTTTCCTTGGTTAAGAAAAGTATACAACGAAGATTATGAAGAGTCTGGAAGGAAATAGCCACACATATGGAATCAAACTTGAAGCTTATGTGTGATGATTCATCAAAGTTGGTTGATTGCATGATGTATAATCATATGATTAGCTCATTGATGTATCTGACGAATACAAGACCCAAAATATGCTTTGATGTGAACACCCTGAGCCAGTTCCTAACATACCTGATACATGTTCATATGATAGTTGCAAAGTATGTATCGAGGTACCTAAAAGGTACAATGGATTATGGGCTCAAGTATGATGTGGATCATAAGATTAACCAACATGATTACATTGATTCAGATTGGTTAGGTAGCACCACTGATAGGAAGAGAACTTCAAGTTGCTGCTTCATTTTTGGATCTAGCATGATCTCTTGGTTTAGTAGGAAGGATTCATGCATGGCATTGATTACAACTAAGGAATAGTATGTTGTCTCTAACTCGGTTAGTTGCAAGGCAGTGTGGTTGCGGAAGCTACTGTATGATTTGTCTGATCTCTATTTAAATGTGACTTGTATCTTCTGTGACAATCAAAGTTGCATGAATCTATTGGATAACCCTGCATTCCATGACAAGTCGAAGCACATAGAGATTAAGTTCCACTATATTAGGGATATGGTGTAGAGATGAGAATTTAAGCTCCAATATGTGTCAACAAAAAGCAAATAGCCGATGTGTACTTAACCAAGCCACTATACATAGTGAAGTTTGAGTACTTCATAGAAAGACATGGTGTGATCTAGAAAGAAACCCCTTGAAAGAGGGAGTGACAAGTTCTAGCATAGATGGAGAGACATGTTCTCTAAGCATAAAATCATGGCGAATATCACAGGTTGATCAGAATTAATTTGTCCTGTAGGTTGTCCTTGGATGTAATAAGTCTTGGAAAATATCGCAGGTTATCCTTGGATGTAATCAATCCTGATATGTTTTTATGCTAGAAATAGCAAGAGATCAAAAGAAACAGATCTATGATATCTCACGCGGGAAATGAGATATGTTGTCTAAGAGGAAAAGATCGTACTGTAGCAGGTTGCTTGGACGTAACTAGTACTTTAGGTTCTCTAAGTGTAAATATGATTCCTAGCATGATACTTAGGTTACTCAGACATAATCATCCCTGAGATAGGTTATCCTAATGTAAATATGATCCTTGGAGTGGTACAAAGGTTATTTGGATGTAATAAGTCGTATGGGTTGTCCGAATGTAAAAATGATCTTTGGTGCGGTACAAAGGTTAATCAGATATACTAAACCCCAAAGGTTTTTTGAATGGAAAATATCCTGGACACAAGTTGTTTAGATGTAATAATTCCTTGAGGTTGACCTATAATGAAAAATCCCTCGTGTATCAGGTTGTTCAATCGTAATCAGTCCTTACATATGTGTTTGTGTGTGTGTGTGTGTGTGTTCCTATTTTGGATATGATAAGGTCATGAAGGATGCAATGATCCAATATGAAATTTTGAAACAAAAGCACAATTTGGAGCAAAATTAGATTGACTAGTCTCGTCTCTAAAGCTTTGAATGGCGCAAGAGGTTATATAATTTGGTAGGTACTTATATGGTGAGTATTAATACCACTAAAAAGAATCTATAGTCACTTTATAACATGTTTTACACATCCACAACTCTATTTTGTGTCAATGGGAAAAATGGAAAAATTACTAGTAAATTGTGGTGAAATCCCCCCTAGGGTTTGAACAAAAATGGCTCTCCAACTCATATGCGACTAGGATTAAAATTTAAAGCCTTCAGAGCCCTTCAAAGGCTATTTTATCCTTCATATAATTCCACAAAGAATTTTACCATGCAAAAAAAAATTAGTTTCATTTCTAGCGCGTTAATAATGAAATTGAGTAAGCCTCAATAAATTTGCAACAGAAGGGCAGCTACAAAATTTTCCCTTCTAGGGGTTATCAATGATTCAGTGGAATTTGGTGATTCAATGGACTATGGGAGATTCAAGACTCAGAGTCTTCCCAAGTTCCCTCCAATAGTCAGATCATGGATGAGGATCTTGGTCCCAATGGGCACGGACCATGGTGGGCCACTGGGATGCCCAGTTCCAAGTTCAACTCGGTAAGTCGGGACTGTGACTCATGATTCGATGTTTACTTTAAAATAATTTCTAGTGGCATTGGCATGCATTATTGATTCACCAAATTCATTAAATATTGGTCTGAGAGGATGTCAGCCTTCCAACTCAATTTTCCATTTGGAATCTTCTTGTTCATCGAGTCATGTGATCACGCAACTTACACGTCACTTGAATATTTATGTATACGATGTGAAATTAAATGATCATATGAGTGATCATATGGATGGTGAATTGATATGATAACCCTCCACTTTCAAGGCTCTATAAGGAAAAACTAATGGTGTTATTTTTTGGGTTACAACTTACAAGTTGTAATTTACAATGCATTGAGAAACCTTTGTAGGATTCAACCTAACCTAGTCCAATGGGTATATAATTTGTTAGACCAGGGTTTCACCCAGTGCTGAACATTTCTGTTATGACCACCATAGGACTGGGATGACAGATCTTTAGTGGCAGGCTAGCAATACGTCGCCTTTTGTTTGTGTTCATGAATCATATCCTATAATAGTTAGTCAAAGATTCCATGATTTATTCCAATTTTCATTCATTTACTAGAGTCAGATTCTTTTGAATCACACTCCTAGTCTCCCACGGTCCACCTAGGTCGCATAGTATTCCCGTCTCATCGAAGGAAGGGGGTTAGGAAACAAAGACAAAGGAAACTGGAATGGAGGGCCAATGAGAGAGAAGGATTGTACAATATGCATATAGTCAAGTCTAAATGAAATGAAAGAGTTTTCATATACCTAAATGAATATTATCATTACATAATTTGTCAGGATTCTTACACAGTAACTCTTGTTCCTGAGCTAATTATGAGGGTTGTTTGTGTTGCCAATTTCTACAATTTGGAGAGGCTCATTGCCATAATTATAACACCAATGGGTTTCTCCTACAAATATAACTACTATGTCTCCCCTCCTCACTTGCCTCACCTTTTGACTTGAGTCCTCTTCTTCTTGATCCTCTTCCTCCCATGGGCTCTCTGATCTCTACCATGAGCGCCCTTGAAACAAAGAATGATCTCTGAAAATATTTAGAAACCTCAGGAAAACAAAACCCAGATTTTCAACACCTGCATAGATATATCTATGCTATGTAGAAGCAATTATAAAATGATTTCTTTTGTAATCATGTGAAATACACAAACATGCATTCACCTACCTCGGGAAAGTAAACCAACTCAAGATCGTCGGGATATTAGGGAATTGAGATGGTGATGATTTAATCATCTTTCTATAGAAGGAAATGACTACGCACTCTAATTCCTCATTGTCTTTTGTGGTAGACAACTTCAAGGTTCCACCTTCATCAGATGTAGGAGCAAGAGAAGCAAAGGTAGAACATTGAGTAGGCTAGATAGAGCTTCCCCGAACTTAAAGAGATTGGGGAAGTTTGTGGGAGAAAAAAATATTATCATGGGTTTACGAGTATAGGACCATCGGAGGTCGGGACTTAGACTCTCAACTCTCTAATTACGTGCTTCCGTGTCTCCCTAATTTATATTTCCTCTAGAATATTTTGGAGAGCTAAGCTATCGACTTGGTTGTCATGAATTCATAGGTATCTACAACATTTTGCACTTGTGTAACATTTTATATGTGGAGAAAAGTTAAATGTGTTGTTTGTTGGAGTGCCTTCTGGTGCTATAAATATAAGGGTTTAAAATTTCTCCGTCCAAAATGTTGTTTGAAATTTTTAATTTATTATGTGACAGTACGTCCACCAGACTAATTCTTGAATACTCAATAGATGTAACCTTAAAAAACCAAGTATTTAAATGAAATCATACCAAAATAATGTATACTTTCATAGGCAAGGACTACAAATTTGTTTGGGAGGAGGAGCAAGCAGAAAGAGCCTAGTATTTGAGTTCCAAATCTGCCAATGATCTTTATCTGACTTGAATTGTAAACATTAGGTTGAAAGAAATAAAAGTATTTGAATACACGTGTTTGAAATATTCCAATTTCCTTAATTAAATACAAAGGTTGAAAGGATAAAATATTTAACAACTGAAACTGTAAATGTTGTAGACTCTGACCCCTCTGTTTTCCTGTCAGCCTTCTAATAATGACAACAAGAAGCAACATTTTTCTACCAATATATCTAAATAGCAGAATCCCTCGACGAATGTTCATGAATGAGGGACTCAGAGTGTAGTGAGCTAGAAAAGAACACGACTTCAACAGCCTCACAGTCGCAAACCTCCCAAACATGTGTTTATGATTTATCTTCCTTATTGACTATGGTAGACACAAGACACCCAACTTCCAGTGATAATTGTTGGAGAATTTTAAGTTCTTCCTTATAGTGTACTAATAGATACTTAACCTTTCCAATAGGGATGATAAAATCAATATAGATTGGAGGGACTATCTATAGACCACCTAAAATTAGGGTTTTGTTTGATCACTTCGAATTGGGTGATAAACTCGATATACATTGGAGAGACTATCCATAATCCACCTAAAATTAGGGTTTATTTTTTAACACTTTGAATTGAGCATGTGGGGAGGACATGATTCAATTCTAAAAATAGCTGTTGAATTTAGGGTTGATAAAAAAATTTGCTCCCTTAAAGCGTTAGGTTTACATTCTGGGTTTTTTTTATTTTAGGTAGGCCCAATCACACTTGACAAAAAGAGATATCATCAAGTGGAATAAATCTTCCATTCAAAGTTCCTTCCAAATTCCAATGGCTTATTTTATGAACGACCTAATGACCGAATTTTTCACTGACCTGATAGAGTTGTCCCTTATCTAAGTTCAATAGACTATATGCTTCAGGGACCGGGAGAGTAGAGACCGCTTTATATATGTATGGACTTTCATTAGCTAAAATAATAATAATTATGTATTTGCACGTGTGTCTCCATATTTGTATGAAATCTTGCTCCATGACATGAATGGCAGAAGCTTCCCCAACGATTTCCAATGTGCATCGTGTGACGGCCATAGAGATGTGAATTATATGTTTCCACACAATAATTGAGTGCATATTATAGTCATCTCTTGTGGGATCTGGGAGGTTGAATAAATAGTTGTTGCTCCTAAAACATTTAGGTGGTGGCAATCATTTTCTTTTTATTTCTGATTTACAATTATTTTGTGGGCATCCCAAAGCCATAAACCATAATAGAACAAAAAAAAATTAAAATATTTGATATTTGTTGGAAAATTTGAAGTGTTTCCATAAAATAGCTAGGACAAGATGTCAATATTGGAGAGACTTGGAAATGATTTTTATTTTTTTTCCAATTTCTATGATTTATATAATTAAGGGTATATAAGGTATTTACTTTTATGAGGATAACCCCTACATTAGGGAGGCCACATGGTTAACAACATGCAAGATATGCATTGGATGTAAACCATTTCAATTTGTGTTGACTTTGGTTCTTGCTTTGTGCTCCCTCCTTTAATATAGTCTACCTACTCACCTACTCTTGCCTATGTCATGGATAAATAGATTTCTTCATGCATAGTTCATTAATAGATAGACTGAACCATTATAAGCAATACGCGCATTCCAAATCAATTTCATTACATTATAGGAACTACAGGCACTAAAAGCAATATATAGGGAGAGGAGAGTTTGTTATTACATAAGTAAGCTAATGTGTCTTTCATGGTGCATTTCACCTAGAGGGGCATATCTCCCTCTTACTATTGTGACTAGTCTTAATGACTATTCCTTTGGGGTATGCACTTATTGCTTCGAAATGATTTTATTTTCATTTCCAATTTCCAATAAGTTTGTGTACATTTGAAATTGACCATAAACTACAAATTATAATAGACAAAAAAGTAATTAGAAAAACGTTTACCTTTGAATATGAAAATAATCAAAGAGATGAATTGCTAAAACAAAAACACCTTTTTACCATAATTGACATGATTTACATTGTTAAAAATTATGCCTCCAATTATTGAAGTGTTCTTTAATGAAATCCATGTTGAATTTTATTATAAAAAGATTCCATAGAAATACAAGATTAAGTTGTAGAATAATCTTAAAGTTTTAATTTTTATTATAATGATGCCTTTTAGGTTATAGTGGAGTAAATGACATATGATAATTTAGGCTAGTTTTTTACACCAAATATTTCCTAGGTTATAGGATCACTAATTATCCTAGGTTATGGGGTCACTAATTATTAAAAAAAAAATTTAATTATCCTTTTATATAAAAAAAATTGTATTATTTCTAGGTTAGAATTACATATTACATCTAGTTCTATAGTTTATAAAAAATAGTTTATGTAATTCACAATTTATTCATTAAGAAAAATGTTTGATATTAATAAATTTAGTTTAGATTTTTATTCTATTCTAAGTTCAAAATCATTGTAGAAAATTAGGGTATTTGTTTTAATCACAAATTATACTTCCTTATTCTCTAGCTTAACATTTTTAGGGTTTGGGTTTGGTCTTAGTTATATAGTCAACATTATCAATTTCCTAGTTTTCTCTTACAAAAATGTTATTAAATATATATTAATAAATATTTATCCTTTACTCAAACTGACCCATTGTCTTGATGATGAACCTAGATAAAGGTCGTAATGTCGACATATCAAATGGAGTCTACAATTACCTTGGATACCACTCCTCAAACCTATCAACGCAGAATTAAGATAAGCGATTGTAAATATGTTTTTTTTGTCAAAAAGACATTTTTGAATCTGTAAGGTTCACAAAGAGATTATAGTATATAACAATCCTTTCTTTTTTTCTAACCTTTTCACATAAATATAAGATGAAAATTTAAAAAATATAACTGTGGAAGCCCTCTCAAACTTCTTCTTGTGTGAGATCCAAATACTAGTAAGAGGCACATTGAAGTTTGAAGGATACTTTTTCAATGTGTTTGAATAATAATTATATACACTGAGTTTTGAAAAGAGAAATGGGAATCCCTATCAATCCCTCTAATTTGACATCTAGATGTTAGTAGACTCAAGACTAAAGTTTGAAGGATAAATTTTTAAGTCTTCTAATACTTAGGTTTATTATGTGAAGACGATGCTTAGGGATTACGTGGAGTTTGAAATTGAATGGATAGTTACTCATGAACTGGGTCCATATGGACAAAAATTTCAATTACTTTGTGATGGTATTTGTAAATTTTTTTGGTCATTAATGGAAATGTGGATCCGAAAAAACTTATGTTTTTAGTTGGAAAGATAATAATACAATGATTTTAATAGCATATAGAAAATTTCATTTCAAAACAGGTAAGGTAAAATGTCATGGAAAAGTTATTCTTCTAATTTTTTTACTTTTATGTTGTTTCTTTAAACCATTGGTTATGGTAACGATCAAGTGGTCACAACAAGGATCAACAATTTGAAATCTCCGAGGGATGTACAATGTTAGAAGTACACTAGTTTTAGGTGGATACGATGGCACTTGACAAAGATAATATTTTTAGTTTTTGTTATTAATGTTAGGGATCCGATGTCCGATCTATTTTGTCCTTGTAATGTAGTACTTCTAATAGTGGAGCTCTTCTCAAAACAGTTCTAGACAGAAATAAGCTTTAGTACCCCATGAGGCTACTTTCACCCCCAATTTCATATTATGCATTCAGATAAGGTTGTGAGTAGTTCTCAACTAGTCTAATCACTTTAGCATGATAGGAAACAAACATTTCCCTTCAAAAAATAAATAGGTCAAAGAACAATGTAATACAAAAAACCAATACTCCTAATGGTTATTGCTATGTTCACATTAACAAAACAAGTGCACCAATCTCTTTCTAAATGGGCTTTTTCCCAATTTCATCTTCCATCATCGTTACATGTTCTTCATTTTGATCCTTTTTTTAGTCTATCCTCCTTTGTAATAAATCTTGAGTAATCCCCCATAAAAAGAATCTGAAAGTGATAAATCATATGTACATGGTTTACCTCACTAATTCCATGTAAATGTTGAATCACTTGGGATTTCTTCTTATTGCCATTTTTTTTTGCATACAACGTTTTTAATAAATAATGAAATTTTGTTGTACACTTACATTTTTAAATGAAAAAAAATGATTTATTTTTAAATGTCAACATTGAAGGGTTCAATTTCTGATGACCCTTCACAGTAAAATGACACCTTCCCTTCAAATTTGATCCCTGTATGAGACCCTCCAAAATTGAAAAATAGAGTAGGGGAACTTATATTAGACTTCATATACTATCATTATGTGTGGATATTTGTTTTTTTCAAAATAGATTTATAAAGCTTCACATTGCTTAAGGGAAGTGACAACTATAGCTTAACTTCAACTCAAAAAATGTACATGAAATTATTCACAATAGAGAATGAGGAATGTATACCATAAACAAAATATAAATATCCTACTCAATAGAATTTAGCATCAGAGCAACTCCTCAACAAAAATCATATACACAACTCCTTTGAAATGGAAACCAATACTTTTACTAGAATGAGAATTAGTTGTCCTTCATCATCCAAGTGAGGTAATGTTTTTGAAACTAAGATATGATGACTTGTAACCATATTTAGAAATGAAACATGAAATACATTATGGATTTCACTTCCTATTGGAAGCTCCGATTCATAGGCCACTTCTCCAAATTTTCGAATCACTTTGTAGGGACCATAAAACCTTGGTTTGATTTTTTGTGAACCTTTGCCATTTATGGTGGATTTTTTGTAGGGATTCAACCTCAAATATACCAATTCATTCACTTGGAAGTGTTTCTGCACTCTATGTTTGTTTGCATATTGTTTTTGCTTATTTTGGGCAACCTGGAAGTTATCTTTCAAAACCTTCAAAATTTATTGACTTTATTCAATCCAATCCTTAGATTTTGGAGCTCTACTATCACCAAAAATGTGGCCAATAAATGTGGATTCATCATAACCATAAATTTATTTGAAAGGAGACATGCCAATGGACATATGAGTAGTATTATAGCAAAAATCACCCAAATGCAACCATTTGATCCATGCTTTTTGTTGCCCTCTAACATAGATCCTCAAGTAGAATTATAACCATTGATTCACCCTCTCTGTTTGGCCATCAGTTTGTGCATGAAGCTTGTTCTAGGTGTCAAACTTATCCCCACCATTTTGAATATTTCTTGCCAAAATTCACTCAAAAATATGTTATCGCTGTCACTAAAATGCTCTTGGGAAGCCCATGCAATCTGAAAACTTTTTTAAATAATAGCTCAGCCACTTCTGTAGTAATGAAATTTATGGTAATATAAAATAAATGATCAAATTTAGTGAGTCTATAGTCCACTACAAATATGCAATCTTTACCAAGTACTTTGGGAAAACCAGTGATGAAATCCATGGAAATGCTTTCCCATTTTTGTTCTGGAATAGGAAAGGGGTGTAAGAGACTAGTTGGATGAGTGTGTTCCACTTTGTTTTTATGACATGTCGGGAATTCATTAACATATTTCAGAACATCATTCCTCAACCCTTTCCAAGATAATATATCTCTCAACATTCTATTTGTTTTGAAGAAACCAAGGTGTCTTGCTAGAGGAGAATCATGAGCTCTCTTCAAGACTTTTTGCTTCAAACTTGAACCAGGGACCAAATATATTCTATATTTGTAATAGATGATTCATTCCAACACCTTATACCTACCATCATGGTTGGTCCCATAAAAAATCTCACTCAAAAACTTATCCTTGGCATATTCTACTTCTAATATAACTTTCTAATCTTCTGCAACATCCATTAGAGAAAGAGAAGGTCTTCTAGATAAGGAATCTTCCACCACATTATTCTTTCCCTTCACATATTCAATATGAAATTCAAATGATTGAATATTAATCACCCACTTTTGCTTCCTTTAATTTATATCCTTTTGAGTGAGGAAGTACCTTAAGATGTTATGGTTAGTTTCGACCACAAACTTGTTTCCCACCAAGTATTTCCTAAACTTGATTAAAGAATACATGATGGCTAACATTTCTTTATCATAAATTGAGTAAATCTTCTGATGTGGTTGTAGCTTCCTACTCTCTAAATATATTGGGTGTTTTCCTTGCTTTAGGACCGGTACAATGCCCTCTCCTAATGCATCACATTCCAAGATAAATGGTTTAGAAAAATCAGGCAATGCTAGAATTGGACAATTTCTTACTACCTATTTCATTATTTGGAAATGTTTTTCATCCCCTTCATACCATTGGAAAGCATTATTCTTTGTCAAATCAATGAGAGGTGAAGTGAGTTGGGAGAGCCCCTTCACAAATTTTCTATAGTAGGTACAAATTCCAGTGAATCCTCTCAATTAAGTTAGATTTTTGGGATGAGGCTATTTTATAATGGCTTTTATTTTTTCCATGTCCAGCTTCACACCATATTGACCAATGATGTGACCGAGATACAATTTTTCTATCAAACCAAACTCACATTTTGATGGCTTAGAAAACAAAGATTGATCATGCAGAAATTTTAATACCACTTCTAGATGATGCGAGTGTTCCTTCCATGTTTTACTGTAAATCTAACACCCCAGTTTTGACCCCATGGTATTGAAATTGTACATGATTTATATATTGTATGTAAATCATGGAAATTATCTCAAGGTCAAGGAACTACCATTGATTTGGTGTTTTGTGTATCGATGATCAAGGTTGATGCTGATGGTTATAGTGCTAGTCAAGCACAACACATTTTGGAATATCATGTAAATATGCAATTTAATAAAATACCACGGCTATCTATGCAATGCAAAGTGAAATATATGGGGGTATTATTTCACAAGGAATAGGGGGAGAGTTAGTCAAAATCCCGAGCCAATAAGGTAAGACCATATATCAATGGGGGAACCCATAAACTCTCAACTACATTTTTGTCCTCTGTCCTCAATCATTCAATTCTTCCAGAAGAATGGTTAAGGTAGTTAACGCATTGGGAAGAGAACGACATGCTAGTCGGTTTCATGGCTGAGCTTACCTACATCCTGCAACTTGCAGTCTGGGAAGCTGCATTCTTGATTATGATGTAAGGAAGAACGTGATGTGTGCCAGTTCATCTTTCCTCAGTCGAGGAAGGTTTTGTTTTTCCTCAACGTTTATTGTTGATCATTCTATGATTCACGATTATTCATTCACACATTGATCATTCTCCCTATCTGAGATTCAAGATTGTTTTGGTGGAGCATTCGAAGGTTGATCACTCTCCAGAGTCATGGAATGAGGTTCTTCTGCAAGTATTTTCATTTGCCAAGAACTTGGTTGTGATGTTACAATGTTATCCTGAAATATAGAGCAACATGAGATCCTATTCTCTGTGTTACAGAGTGAAGACATGTGTTCTTGTGTATCCCTGTGGCTTGTTGTGATGTGTACTGTAATAACCCAAAAATTTGTAAAAATTTAAAACTTTTCATGTAACATAAAATGTTAGTAGTTGTCACTACCTAAGAACCAATAACTGCTAACGGTTACTTTAAACAGTAGTATGTAGAACTGAACAGTTGTAAATTTTTAGTTCTGTATAATTATTTTTTTATCTTCATAGTTTCGTGTTAAGGATTTGAATTTAGCAGTATATGTTTTTAGAAAGACAGGAAAAGAAACTATGTCTAAACCTGATACTAAGTATGATTTTGCTGTCTTCTGACAAGTAGGAAAGAACTTTAGTTGAGATTAGGGCTTACATAGCTTACAACTAATGCAGTGAAGTGATGCTTCTTTTACAGGTTATATACATGTAAGCAGTTTTGTTACCAGTATTTTCAGATTGAGATTATCATTCAACTAGCATAAAATAAAATGCTAGTTAAATTATTTGTTTTGCAGCTTGAGCCAAGTAAGAGGTATCGTTGATCTTTTATTGTTAGAAATATTCATAATTGATAGTAATGACAATATTTTAATAAAATGAATTTAGCTCAGTTATGCTTACTATCACAAAACTTGTTCATTTACCTTTCATCCTGTGATTTTCAGTTGAAAATTTGTATGTAATTCTAGTATAAGTATCTTATGGAACATATTTATTTCTACCATTAACTAGTTACAGTAACTTAATAGATCTATGATCCAAAAGTGGTCGTGAATTATGTTTGCCTAAACTACACCTTAACACTAGTACTTGGTAAATACGACTGTTTATAACTATTCAAGTATTTTTCAAAACTTGAAATGTTTTATTACCAATGTTTTACTTTAAACTAAGTATTAATACTTTTTATAGTAAGGGAAGAATAATTTGTCCTCATGGAGGTCTACCCTTTTTTTCTTTATATGGATTCTCATCTCATATGAGTTTTATTAACAAAACATACACTAGTATTCGTAAATCAATGCCTAGACTATAGTCCTAGCTAGATAATCTCTATAGTTACAAGTATATACATATCATTGGTTCATTCTCCATTTTTGTATCTTCCTAGAATTGAATACTAAGCATTAAGTAATATGAGAGAAATCATGAACATGTATAAGTTTTCTTATACCTTTTTAAAGGTTCTAGTTTATGTTAAACCCTAGTTTCGTGACTATCTCCCATGCTATTTATTTTGGTTAAACAAACATAATACAAAACAATGAATAAAGAAATCATTCCAAATTACAATATGATAATAAATTTTATACAATATTATGTGCAATATTTGAACCAGGGTCTCAAACTATAGTGCAAAACCCATCCTTCGCAAAAATATTTGGAGCTACGTGTTTGATGCACATTCAATGGGGTTTTGACTTTGGAGTTTTTGTTATAAAGCCTCTCTAAACCCTAAAATCTCATCTTTACCCTATATTTTATCCTTCTTTGGAAGAGAGGCCGCAGGATCATGGCCGCTCAGCCTATTTGTTACTCCATAGTGTGAACTTCCTCATCGCCTGTCTTATTTTTAATTGTAATAAGAGTTGCACTGGGGAAACAGTGTCTTGTTTTGAGGATATACCCTTTGCTTTCATTGCTCAGCTCTGTAATAACTCTGCGAGTGTTTTTAGTTAATCCTTGGCGCTTTCGTGATCTATGGAAGTGAGCATGGCACTTCGGTTGTTGTTATCTAGTCTTGTTGAACTCAAGTTAATAGTTCTTGTTGTTTAACTCTTGGTGTGGCGTGTTTACCCATCGTGGCTTGGGTTTAAGTCTCAAGTTCTGTAAGTCACGTTACGTGCTACAAATTTTTCTTAATGCTCTTCGTTCTTTGAAAGGAGACCAAGGGTTTGAAAGTGAGCACTGTGTGTTGTAAACTTCTTGACAGTGCCTTTCTGGAGCTAGTTGTATTTGCAAAAGGTGGCTAGGATTTTAAAACTCTGCTTTTCACAACAGCGATTAAGGACAAATCCAGGTATGAAAAATTCTTTTCAATTATAAATATTATTGCATTGTTCATTTAATTTATTTCATTATTATCAGTGGTAAAAGAAATAATAACTTTCGTTTTCGTGTTCAAAACCTTTGGAGGCTACATTTTAAGGGATAAACCGGGGTTGAAAAATTATAAAGAGAAGGGACTCCACCAACACAAATTCCCTCGTAAGCCTCGGTTTCACTGAGGCTCTCCTACAATGATTCATAGCATTGATTTTTGTTGAAGGATTTCATAGGTTTAATGTTCCTTCTACTTGGCCATGATGTACTGTAACGTAGAATCTTGGACAGGCCAGGGGTCATTACATGATGAATGGTTCAAAAATTTTAAGAAGCCCTAGTGGTTGTTTTAGTAAAAAAAATGGGTTAGGGCTTTCAAAGGTGAGACAATTGTCTTGTCTGTTGTAAATCTTATTTGTAGTGATGATACTTTTGAACAGGATTTAAGCCTTTACTTGTAATGTAAAAAGCCATAGGGCTGTAACTAATTCAGTCCAGTTTTCGGTCTTAAATGATTACTTACAGCTTGCAGCTGGTTCACTGTAACTCTATTTTGATAATATATTTAGATATATTTTGGTTACTTTAATTATTCTTGTTGTAATTAACCTTTCGGAGGTTTGGGGCTAAGTAAATTTCTAGTTAGTTTATTTTTCTTTTAAGGAAATTATAACTTGAGGGTTCCTAACAATGGATTTTTTTAATTAGTAACTTAGTTATTAATATTAGTAATGATTTCTGTAATATATACAATAGAAGAAAAGATATTGGCTGAATAACTTAATTCTTTCCTCTGATCTGTGAGATTGAAATTATACTATTAGTTTTTTTTTTTGATAATTTCTCATGGATAAAGTATGTAACTCCATACAGTCATCTAATTGATGCTTATGGTTGTATGGAATAGAGTAGATAGATTTTGAATTTATTTTTAATATGAAAAGAACAACTCTTTTAAATAGGTTATTTTACATACCCTAATTCTTCTGAAGATAATTACAGAGTTAGTATTCCATTCTTGGTTTACCCTAGTTTGCATTTTCACTTAGATGAATTAGTTTGGTAAATGTTTAGCCTTATATACTGTTTCTTTTAAGTTATCTTAGTTTTGTTAATTTCTTGTTTATATATTATATGTTTATTATTAAAATATTAGACTTATAATAATAATTTTGATTTACTGTGTAAATCATTACACAGACTAGTGTTTTTATACCCTTAGATCTTTCCTAACTGTTTCTGTTTATTTTGTTTAAGTACTCTAACTAAAAGAAAGTATAAAAGTAAGCATACAAACAATTTATGCGTATGAACCTGTAGAAGTTAACAATTTCATATGCATGCATACTCCATTCGAAATATTTATCTGAAATTAAACTAACCTAATGTACTAGAGTACTACCTTATAAAAGTTGTGGAAAGATACAATTTAGTTATTTTCTTTCTATCTATCAAATAATTCATTTACCCTAATCTAGATATTACATAATTTACTATCTTTTCACAGCATAAACATTTCTCCTAACTAACCCTAGCAACAATATGTACAGAAAAATACCATATCATTGATTAATCTTAAACTTTCTAGATAACAATAAATACGTAGATAGCTGAATAAAACAAGTAGAACTTGGAAATATAGATGAGGTGACAAAAACTTAAGGAACCTGTTCCTCCCAACCAACTCCTGGAGAAAAGTTGGACTGCAATTCTCAGGACCCCCGAGCTTGTCTCCTGGTCCACCTGGTAGAGGTACTGGGTGAGAGATGCAGTCTAGTAATCCTCTACAACTCCACTAAGTTTTCTACAATAAGTCAATTCTACATGAAGCAGTATGAACTTAGCTTAGAATAGCTACACCAGTTCAGGTTTTCAACACGTTTCCACTCAGAACATACTTCAGCTAGTCTGCTCCATCGAATTTTCTTGTGCACTTCATTCACTTAGAATGTCCACAAAATCCAGAATGAGCAGCCTGAGCTGTCTTAAATGGGAAGTTTTATTATCATTCCTAGATATTTTGGGTCAGTTTTTACTTAATGAGCCACCTGCTCTTGTTCCACTTTCTTGGGGAACATGACCGCAAAAATAGGTAAGTTGCCACCTACAACAACTAGAAGTAGTTTGAGGATGTTGCCAAGTGTCAATCTTCTCTCAACCCAGCCTTCTCCATCTAGTGACCAGTAAAACACTCGTTTAACAGCTTTCCTAAGTTATTGTCTCATCTTTCATTTATTTATTAATAAAATATTCAGCAATTACATTAAATGATCCTTGACCCCACTTGGTCATTAATTACAAACTTTAACATAAAATGTAACATAATTTTTCTTAAAACATAAAATGTTTTTGCAAATTGGAGCATGTGACATACACCCCCGTTTAAATTATAACATCATCCTTGATGTTATTTATTCTTCATCTCCAGAATCTCCCTAGAATAGAATTGGATATGCATCCCGCATATCACTTTCCAATTCCTAGGTGGCTTCTTTTGGACTAAGGTGCTTCAATTACACCTTCACTTGACCCATGGTGCGATTTCGAAGCATGATTTCCCTCCTCTTAAGGATACAATACAGTTCAACCAAAAAATCTCCTTCGGATTCCACCTGTGCATCATTCCAGTTTATAACATGAGTAGCATCATGTACATTTTTTTTTAACACAGAAATATGCAAGACATTGTGAACCTTAAAATTTGGTGGTAAAGCCAGTTGAATTGCCACCTATCCTATTCTAAACAGTATTTCAAAAGATCTACAATATCGGGGTGCTAACTTAGCACAACTTCCTAATCTTAGAGAACTCTTTTTAGGCATCACCTTAATAAAGACATGTTCACCAACCTGAAACTCCTTTTGAGTTTGTTTAAGATATGCTTGACTTTTTTGTCAATCTTGCCCAACTTTCAAGTTACCTTGCACCTGTTTTATAATTAACTCCATCTCTTTTAATAGTTTAGGTCCTAATACTAACTTGTCAACTGGATTACTCCATGAGATGGAGGTATTTCATTTCTTTCCATACAAAATTTTGAAAGGACTATATCTTGCTGAATCTTGGTAGTGATTGTTGTAAGCAAACTCTACCAAGTGTAAGTAATATTCCCATTTACGTGATTGTTCTTTAACATACATTCTAAGCAAATATTCCAATACATGACTCACTCATTCAGTCTATCCATCTGTCTAAGGATGAAAATATGTACTGAAATTTAATGTAGTATTTAGTCCTTTAAACAAAGACTTCCGGAAGTTGCCCATAAACTTAGGGTCTTTGTCTGAAATTATTACTTTTAGTATTCCATGTAAATGAAAAAAATTGTTTTCGGAATATATCAGAAATATTCGCAACTTTGTAAGTAGTTTTTACAGGTATAGAATGAGCTGCCTTTCTTATTTTATCAACAACTACCATTATTGAGTCATTTAGGTTTTGATTTCTAGGTAGTCCTGTAATAAAATCAAGGCTGATTATCTCCCTGTTCCAATTAGGAATAGGTAATGGCTGAAGTAAATCGGTTGGATGCGGGTGTTCAGTCTTTACTTGTTGACATTCAAAGCACTTAAAAATGTATTGTGCCATTTCATTTTTCATATTTGGCCAAAAAAAAATCTTTCTTAACATGGTTATAGTCTTCTGATAACTAGGATGTCCTGAGTAAGGAGTCTTATGAATTTTGTTTAAAATCAATAACTTAATTTTAGGTACATTAGGTATATATAGTCTATCCTTCTATAGTAGTAATCCTTTTTCGTTTAAACTATACCATGTACTTAAACTTTCAATTAAATTTTTTGTTACCTTTGCTTGTAATTTATGATAATTTTCATCCAATCTTATTCCTTCTTCTAGCTATTCTTCTAGATCTGTTTTATAGGCACTGATTGCTACTACAAATTTTAGTTTTGCATTCCTACTTAAAGCATGAGCAACTTTTTTTTTTTCCCTTAATATGTTAGATTTCAAAATCATACTCGCTAAGGAAAGCTAGCCACCTATCTTGTCTAGCGTTTATGTTATGTTGATCCAAAAAATATTTTAACCCTTTGTTATCTGTCAATAATATAAACTTTCTTCCAATTAAATGATGATTCCACCTATTTTAAGTCATGTATACCAGCAGCCAATTCTAAATCATAGGTTGCATAGTTTTTCTCATGAATCTCCAGCTTCCTTGACTTATATGCAATGACGTGTCCTTTCTAAGTTAAACTCCACCTAAACCGTCATTGCATGCATGATTTCATACTATAAATTATTTATTAGGATACAAAATTCTTAAGATTGGTGCAGTGGTTAATAATGTTTTTAACTTTTTAAAACTATCCTCACACTTTGGACTCCACTCGAATTTCTTCCCTTTCTTCTAAAAAGAGGTTATCGAATTTGCAATTCTTGAAAACCCTTCGATAATAGAGATTAATCCCCATGAATGATCGTACGTGAGTTACATATTTTGGGATTTGACATTCTTTGATTTCCTTTATCTTTCCTGGATCAACTAAGATCCCTTCTTTAGTCACTAAATGACCCATATACTATATTTTATCCTTAAAGAAATCACATTTACTGAATTTTACATAGAGTTGATGTTCTTGTAATTCTTGTAAAACAATTTTTAAGTGATCTTCATGTTCTTCTTTAGTATTTGAATAAATTAAAATGTCGTCAATTAATACAACCACAAATTTGTCAACGTACTTATGCATTACATTATTCATCAGACACATGAAGAAAACAGGAGAATTAGTAAGCCCAAATGGCATAACAACAAACTCATAGTGACCATACCTGGTCCTAAATGTTGTTTTAAAGATGTCTTCATGTTTGATTCGTACCCGGTGATAACCAGATCGTAAATCAATCTTCGATAATACCATTGCTCCACGTAGATGATCAAACAGATCATCTATGAGAGGTAACGGATATCTGTTTTTAATGGTCATTTTATTAATTTGTCGGTAATCTATACATAAACATAGAGTGTCATCCTTCTTCTTAACAAAAATAATAGGTGCTCCCTAAGGAGACACACTGGGTCTGATATAATTCTTATCAATAAGTTCTTTTAACTGTGACTTTAATTATTTTAATTCTAATATATTTATCCGACAAGGGACTTTTGAGCTGGGCACTGCACCAGGTACCAGCTCAATAGTGAAGTCTAACTCCTGCTTCATAGGAAATCCCAGAATTTCTTCCGGAAATACATCCGAATACTCCATCAGGATCAGAATGTCTTCCAGTTTGAATTTATCTTCATTATCAATATTTTCTTCATTAATTACTGTTACAACAAAGGATTTACAACCCTTCCAAACATCTCTCTTTAACTGCAAAGCATAGATTTGTCTTATGGCTGTTTTCCTAGGGATTCTTTTTACATTTACTGTTTCTCCATTGTTATTTATGCAAGTAAAAGGTTTATTGAAACAGTTAAGGAATACCCTATGTTATTATAACCAATCCATACCGATTAACATATCATAAGAACCTAAAGGTAGTACATTAAGCTTAACATAGGTTTTAAACTTATCCATTTTTACAATACAATTCTTAACAAAACTAATCACTTTTCTTTTTGCACAAGTATCTAGCTAGACTAACCATGACTTTGCAAACTTTTCTATTGATAACTTGCATTTTTCTACTAAATCAGGAGAAATATAACTCAAGCTATCCTTTGGATCAATTAAAATAGATATAAGCATTTGATTCAGCTTACCTTCCACTTCCACCATGGAATTTTGATAGTATGCCTGCCTATTTTCTAGTGCGGTGTTGATCCTGGGCATTGTCCTTGCTAGATCACCAACAGTCATCTCCTCCTGTATCGTGTGTATGTTGCTAACATTGTTCTTTCGTTTGGGGAAAACTGATGGATAATGAGGACCATTACATTCCCATCATTGTAATGGTTCCTTTCATTCAATATTCTTAGTGTAATTACTGTGATTATTAACAAGTTCTTTATTTCTTTGACCATTTGGATTTAATTGTGAATTACCTTTATTCCCTTGGAAATTTTCATTAAGAAAATTTTGTGTGTTATTATTCCTAAAATTACGATTAGGTACGAAACGTCTCCTCAGTTCAAAATTATTAGTTCTTTTAGCCTTCCAGTTTGTCATACTTTCCTTTTTGTGATTCTGCTCATAACAGAAATTCACCTTTCTCATCACTTTTTCTAAGGTTTTTGGATTGTCATATTCAATTCTATCTTCCATATGGAAGGGTAAATAGCTTAGAAAACGTTGTACCTTAGGCTTCTCATCCACAATGTAAGGCACATATCGAAGCAGACTTAGAAATTTTATGTTTAGTTGTTTCATGTTCATTGTTCCCAGCTTTAGTTCATAAAATTCCTTAGCCCGCTCTTCATAGTACTGTTCTAACAAGAATTTCTTCTTAAAATATTTATTAAATGTACTCCAGTTAATTTTCTTCTCCCTAATGCCTTTTACCCATTTAAGGTCCTACAACCAAATATTTTTCTTCCCGGTGAGGTTGTAAATGGCCATTCTGGATTTTAGTTGATTAGAATAATTATAACTTTGAAAATATTTCTTCATCCCAGATAGCCATGATTTAGCCTCTTCTCCCTTCTCAGTTTCACCATTAAAGGTTGGTGGTTTTATTTTCTTAAATTCTCCTGATATTTCTTTGTAAGGTTTAAATTTTCTCTTTTTTGTATGATGATTATCTTCACTACTATCACTAGTGTATTGATAATTCTTTTTATGTGTATCACCATAAATATAAGAGGATGAGCTACTTCAATTTTAAACTGTTTAGACTTTTTATTTTTATTCGAGTATTTTTCAAAACTTGAAATGTTTTATTACCAATGTTTTTCTTTAAACTAAGTATTAATACTTTTTATCGTAAGGGAAGAAGAATTTCTCCTCATAGAGGTCTACCCTATTTTCCTTTATATGGATTCTCATCTCATATGAGTTTTATTAACAAAACATATACTAGTATTCGTAAATCAATGCCTAGACTATAGTCCTAGCTAGATAATCTCTATAGTTACAAGTATATACATATCATTGGTTCATTCTCCATTTTTGTATCTTCATAGAATTGAATACTAAGCATGAAGTAATATGATAGAAATCATGAACATGTATAAGTTTTCTTATGCCTTTTAAAAGGTTCTAGTTTATGTTAAGCCCTATCTCCCATGCTATTTATTTTGGTTAAGCAAACATAATACAAAACAATGAATAAAGAAACCATGCCAAATTACAATACGATAATAACTTTTATACAATATTATGTGCAGGATTTGAACAAGCGTCTCGAACTATAATGCAAAACCCATCCTTTACAAAATAATTTGGAGCTATGTTTTCGATGTGCATTCGATGGGGTTTTGACTATCGAGTTTTTGTTATAAAGTCTCTCTAAACCCTAAAATATCACCTTTACCTTATCTTTTATCCTGCTCTAGAAGAGAGGTCATAGGCTCATGGCCACTCAGCCTATTTATTACTCGACAGTGTGAACTTACTCATAGGCTATCTTATTTTTAAACTGTAATAAGAGTTGCACTTGGGGAATTACTATCTTGTTTTGAGGATATACCCTTTGTTGTTATTGCTCAGCTCTGCAATAACTCTGCGAGTGTTTTTAGTTAATCCCTGGCGCTTTGGTGATCTGTGAAAGTGAGCATGGCACTTGGGTTGTTTTTATGTGGTGTTTTTGAACTCGGGTTAACAGTTCTTGCTGTTTAACTCTTAGTGTGTCATCTTTACCCATTGTGGCTTGTGTTTAAGTCTCAAGTTCTGTAAGTCACGTTACCTGCTAACAAATTTTTCTTAATGCTTGTCGCTCTCTGAAAGGAGACTAAGGGTTTGAAAGTGAACATTGTGTGCTGTAAAATTCCTAACGGTGCCTTCCTAGAGCTCATTGTCTTTGCAAAAGGTGGATAGGGTTTTAAAACTCACCTTTTCACAACAGAGATAAAGGACAAATCCAGACATGAAAAATTCTTTTCAATTATAAACATTATTGCACTGTTCATTTAATTTCTTTCATTATTATCAGTGGTAAAAAAAATTATAACTTTTGTTTTTGTGTTCAAAACCTTTGTAGGATGCAGTTTAAAGGATAAAATGAGGTTGAAAAATCGTAAAGAGAAGGGACTCCACCAACACAATTTTCCTGGTAAGCCTTGGTTTCACTGAGGTTCTCCTACAGTGATTCATTGTGCTGATTTTTGTTGAAGGAGTTCGTAGGTTTAATGGTCCTTCTACTCGACCGTGATGTACTGTAACGTAGAAGTTTTTATAGTCCAAGGGATCTTACATGATGAATGGTTGAAAAATTTTAAGAATCCCTAGTGGTTATTTTAGTAAAAAAATGGGTTAGGGATTTCATAGCCGAGACAACTGTCTTGTCTATTGTAATTCTTGTTTTTAGTGATGATACTTTTGAACAAGATTTTAAGCCTTGACTTGTAATGTAAAAAGGCCATAGGGCCATAACTAAGTCACTTTAGTTTCCGGTCTTAAATGATTACTTACAGCTTGTAGCTGGTTCACTATAACTCTGTTTTGATAATATATTTATATATATATATATATTGGTTACTTTAATTATTTGTGTTGTAATTAACCTTTCGGAGGTTTCGCGCTAAGTAAATTTCTAGTCAGTTTGTTTTTCTTTTAAGTAAATTATAACATGGGGGTTCCTAATAGGGGAGGTTTTTAATTTGTAACTCAGTTATTAATATTAGTAATGATTTATGTAATATATACAATAGAGGAAAATATATTGGCTAAATAACTAAATTCTTTCCTGTAATCTCTGAGATTGAAATTAAAATGTTAATTTTTTTTTATAATTACTCATGGATAATGTATGTAACTCCATATAGTCATCTAATTGATGCTTATGGTTGTATGGAATATAGTAGATAGATTTTGAATTTATTTTTAATATGAAAAGAATAGCTCTTTTAAATAGGTTATTTTACATACCCTAATTCTTCTGAAGATAATTTCAGAGTTAGTATTCCATTCTTGGTTTACCCTAGTTTGCATTTTCACTTAGATGAATTAGTTTGGTAAATGTTTAGCCTTGTATACTGTTTCTTTTAAGTTATTTTAGTTTTGTTAATTTCTTGTTTATATATTATATGTTTATTATTAAAATATTAGACTTATATTGATAATTTTGATTTACTATGTAAATCATTACAGAGACTAGTGTTTTTATACCCTTAGCTATTTCCTAATTGTTTCTGTTTATTTTGTTCAAGTACTCTAACTAAAAGAAAGTATAAAAGTAAGCATACAAACAATTTATACATATGATCCTGTAGAAGTTAACAATTTCATATGCATGCATACTTCATTCAAAATCTTTATCTGAAATTAAACTAACCTACTATACTAGAGTACTACCTTATAAAAGGTGTGGAAAAATACAGTTTAGGTATTTTATTTTTATCTATCAAATAATTCATTTACCCTAATCTAGCTAGTACATAATTTACTATTTTTCACAACATAAAAATTTCTCCTAACTAACCCTAGCAGCAATATGTACAGAAACATACCATATCATTGATTAATATTAAACTTTCCATATAAGAGTAAATACTTAGATAGCTAAATAAAACAAGTAGAACCTGGAAATATAGATGAGGTGACAATAGCTTAAGGAACCTATTCCTCCCAAGCAACTCCTAGAGAAAAGTTGTACTGCAACTCTCAAGACCCATGAGCTTGTCTCCTTGTCTGCCTGATAGAGGTATTGGGTGAGAAATGTAGTCTAGTAATCCTCTGCAATTCCACTGAGTGTTCAGAAGTAAGTCAGTTTTGCATGTAGCAGTATGAACTCAGCTTAGAATAGCTATGCTATTTCAGGTCTTCAAAACTTTTCCACTCAAAACATACTTCAACTAGTCCCCACCATCGATTTTTCTTGGGAACTTCATTCACTCAGAATGTTCACAAAATCTAGAATGAACAGCCTCAGTTGTCTTCAATGGGAAGTTTTATTACCATGCCAAGGTCTTTTGGGTCATTTTTTACTTAATGATCCACCTCCTCTTGTTCCAATTTCTTGGGGAACATGACCACAAAAATAGGGAAGTTACCACCTGCAACAGCTAGAAGTAGTTTTAGGATGTTGCCAAGTGTCAATCTGCTCTCAACCTAGCCTTCTCCATCCAGTAAGAAGTAAAACACTCATTTAACATATTCCCTAAGTTGTTGTCTCATCTTTCATTTATTTATTAATAAAATATTCAGCAATTACATTAAATTATCCTTAACCCCACTTGGTCATTAATTACAAAATTTAACATAAAATGTAACATAATGTTTCTTAAAACATAAAATGTTTTTGAAATTGGGGCATGTGACATACACAACCCCTTAAATTATAACATCTTCCTCAATGTTATTTATTCTTCGTCATCATAATCACCCTGGAACATAATTGGATATCCATCCCGCATATGACTCTCCAATTCCTAGGTGGCTTCTTCTAGACTAAGGTGCTTCCATTGCACCTTCACTTGATCAATGGTGCGATACCAAAGCATGATCTCCCTCCTTTCGATGATAAAATCCGGTTCGACCAGAAAATTTCCTTCAGATTCCACCTGCACATCATTCTATTTTATAACATGAGTAGCATCATGTACATACATTTTTAATATAGAAATATGAAAGACATTGTGAACCTTCAAATTTGGTGGTAAAGCCAGTTGATATGCCACCTGTCCTATTCTGGACAGTATTTCAAAAGGTCTGCAATATCGGGGTGCTAACTCAGCACAAGTTCCTAATCTCAGAGAACTCTTTTTAGGAATCACCTTAATAAAGACATGTTTACCAACCTAGAACTCCTTTTGAGTTTGTTTAAGATCTGGTTGACTTTTCTGTTGATGTTGCGCAACTTTCAAGTTACCTTGCACTTGTTTTACAATTAACTCCATATATTTTAATAGTTCAGGTCCTAATACTAACCTGTCAACTAGATTACTCCATGATATGGGGGTATTACAGTTCCTGCCATACAAAATTTCAAAAGGATTATATCTTGTTGAAGTTTGGTAGTGACTACTGTAAGTAAACTCTACCAAGTGTAAGTAATCTTCCCATTTACCCGCTTGTTCTTTAACATACATTCTGAGCAAATCTTCCAATACTTGATTTGCTCTTTCAGTCTGTCCATCTGTCTGATGATGGAAAGAGGTACTGAAATTTAATGTAGTATTCAGTCCTTTAAACAAAGACTTCTGGAAGTTGGCGTAAACTTAGGGTCTCTGTCTGAAATTATTACTTTCGGTATTCCATGTAAACGAAAAAATTTGTTTTAGGAATATATCAGCAATATTCACAACTTTGTAAGTATTTTTTACAGGTAAGTAGTTTTGCATTCCTGCTTAAAGCATTAGCAACCTTATTTTATTTTCCCCTAATATATTGGATCTCAAAATCGAACTTGCTAAGGAAAGTTAGCCACCTAGCTTGCCTAGTGATTAATTTAGGTTGATCCAACAAATATTTTAACCCTTTGTTATCTGTCATTTATAAACTTTCTTCCAATTAAATGATGATTCCACATCTTTAAGGCATGTATAAATCAGCCAATTCTAAGTCATAGGTCGCATAGTTTTTCTCATGAATCTTCAACTTCCTAGACTCATATGCAATGATGTGTGCTTCCTTAGTTAAAACTCCACCTAAACCATCATTTCATGTGTCAGTACATACTATAAAGTCTTTATTAGGATCAACAATTCTTAAGATTGGTGTTGTGGTTAATAATGTTCTTAACGTTTTAAAACTATCCTCACACTTTTGGCTCCACTCAAATTTCTTCCCTTTCTTCTATAAAGAAGTTATGGGATTTGCAATTCTTGAAAACCCTTTGATAAAACTTCGATAATAGCAATAATCCCCCTAAATGATCGTACGTTAGTTACGTCTTTTGGGACTGGCCATTATTTGATTTCCTTTATCTTTTCTGGATCAACTGAGATCCCTTCTTTCGTCACTACATGACCCAGATACTGTATTTTATCCTTTAAAAAATCACATTTACTGAATTTTGCATAGATTTGATGTTCTCATAATTCCTGTAAAAAAATTTTTAAGTGCTCTTCATGTTCTTCTTTAGTCTTTGAATAAATTAAAATGTCGTCAATGAATACAACCACGAATTTGTCAAGGTACTTATGCATTACATTATTCATCAGACACATGAAGATAGTCATGGAATTAGTAAGCCCAAATGGCATAAAAACAAACTCATAGTGACCATACCTGGTCTTAAAAGTTGTTCTAAAGATGTCCTCATCTTTGATTCGGACCTGGTGATAACCAGATCATAAATCAATCTTCGAGAATACCGTTTCTCCACGTCGCTGATCAAACAGATCATCTATGCAAGGTAACGGATATCTATTTTTAATGGTCATTTTATTAAGTTGTCGGTAATATATACATAAACATAGAGTGCCATCCTTCTTCTTAACAAAAATAATAGGTGCTCCCCAAGGAGACACACTAGTTCTGATATAATTCTTATCAATAAGTTATTTTAACCGTGACTCTAATTCATTTAATTCTAATATATTCATCCGATAAGGGGATTTTGAGATGGGCACTGCACCAAGTACTAGCTCAATAGTGAAGTCTAACTCCCGCTTTGGAGGCAGTCCCAGAATTTTTTCCGGAAATAGATTTGAATACTCCCTTAGAATCAGAATGTCTTCCAGTTTTAATTTATCTTCATTATTAGTATTTTCTCCATTAATTAATGTTACAGCAAAAGATTTAGAACCCTTCCGAACAACTCTCTTTAACTGCAAATCAGAGATCTATCTTATGGTTGTTTTCCTAGGGATTCCTTTTACATTTACTATTTCTCCATCATTATTTACGCAAGTAAAAGTTTTATCCAAGCAGTTCAGGACTACCCTATGCTGTTCTAACCAGTCCATACCAAGTAAGATATCATAAGAACCTAAAGGTAGTACATTAAGATTTACAAGGCTTTCAAACTGATCCATTTTTATAGTACAATTTTTAACAAAACTAATCACTTTTCTTTTTGCGGCAGTAGCTAACCGGACTAACCACGACTTTGCAAAATTTTGTATTGATAACTTGCATTTTTCTACTAAATCAAGAGAAATATAACTTAAGCTAGCCCCTGGATCAATTAAAATAGATATAGGTGTTTTATTCATCTTACCTTCCACTTCCACCATGGAAATTTGATAGTCTTCCTACTTGTTTTCTAGTGCAGCGTTGATCCTGGGCATTGTCCTTGCTAGATCACCAATAGTCATTTCCTCCTGTACCGTATTTATGTTGCTAAAAATATTCTTTCAGTTGGGTAAAACTGATGCACAATGAGGACCATTACATTTTTATGATTTTAATGGTTCCTTTCGTTCAATATTCTTAGTGTAGTTACTGTGATTATTAACAGGTTCTTTATTTCTTTGACCATTTGGATTTAACTATGAATTACGTTTATTCCCTTAGAAATTTTTATTAGGAAAATTTCTTGTGTTATTATTCCTAAAATTATGATTAGGTACGAAACTTTTCCTCCTTGGTTCAAAATTATTAGTTCTTTTAGCCTTCCAGTTTGTAATACTTTCCTTTTTGCTATTCTGCTCATAATAGAAATTCACCTTTCTCATCGCTTCTTCTAAGGTTTTTGGATTGTCATATTCAATTGTATCTTTTATATGGAAGGGTAAAAAACATAGAAAACATTGTACCTTAAGCTTCTCATCCACAATGTAAGGCACATATCGAAGCAGACTTAAAAAATAACTGTTTAGTTCTTTCATGTTCATTGTTCCTAGCTTTAGTTCATAAAATTCCTTAGCCCAATCTTCATTGTACTGTTTTGACAAGAATTTTTTCTTAAAATATTTCTTAAACGTACTCCAGTTAATGTTCTTCTCCCTAATGCCTTTTACCCGTTTTAGGTCCTGCCACCAAATACAGTGCCTTCCGAGTGAGGTTGTAAATGGCCATTATGGCTTTTAGCTAATTAGAATAATTACAAATTTGAAAATATTTATTCCTCTCAGACAGCCATGATTCAGCCTCTTCTCCCTTCTCAGTTTAACCATTAAATGTTGGTGGTTTAATTTTCTTAAATTCTCCTGAGATTTCTTCATAAGATTTAAATTTTATCTTTCTTGTATTATGATTATCTTCGCTACTATCTCTAGTATATTGATAGTTCTTTTTATGTGTATCGCCATAAATATCAGAGGATGAGCTACTTTTGATTTTAAACTCTTTAGACTTTTTGTTTTTATGTTGGTAAGGAATGTCTTCAGAATCTGTTCGTCTATCTTTTTCTTCATTTTGAAAATTTTCCATTAAAATGTGATTCAGCTCCTCTTCAGCTCTCAAAATTCTCTCATTTTTTTTTGACTGTTTCCATCTCTGTTCTTAGTTCTTTAACTATTTGTAATATTTCAAAAGAGTTATTAGTTATTTCTTCTTCTATGGGTTCTATTTTAGAATTACTTCGTTCAATAAACGGGGACTTCTCATCCGCATATTCTTCCAAATGTCCATACGTGCAATTTAACTCAAAAAAATTCTCTGGAAATATATTTCAAAAGAAAAGTAATAATGAGTATGCATGTTTTAAATCTACTCTTTATTTATGCAAGTTGATCCACATTCAGGCCTAGTGTCTGAACCTTATGCTCTTATTCCACATGTAATAACCTAAAAATTCATAAAAATTTAAAAATTTTCATGTAACATAAAATGTTAGTAGTTGTCACGGCCTAAGAACCAATAATTGTTAATGGTTACTTTAAACAGTAGTATATAGAACTAAACATTTGTAAATCTTTAGTTTTGTATATCTATTTGTTTATCTTCATAGTTCTGTGTTAAGGATTTGAATTTTGCAGTTTATGTTTTTAGAAAGACATGAAAAGAAACTATGTCTGAACTTGATACTAAGTATGTTTTTGTTGTCTTATAACAAGTAGGAAAGAAATTTAGTTGAGATCGGGGCTTACTTAGCTTACAACTAATGTAGTGAAGTGATGCATCTTTTATAGGTTCTATACAGGTAAGCAGTTTTGTTACCAATATTTCCAAATCGAGATTATCATTCAACTAGCATAAAATAAAATGCTAGTTAAATTATTTGTTTTGCAGCTTGGGACAAGTAAGAGGTATCGTTGATCTTTTATTGTTAAAAATATTCATAATTGTTAGTAATAACAATATTTTAATAAACCGAATTTAGCTCACTTATGCTTACTATCACAGAACTCATTTATTTAACTTTCATCGTCTAATTTTCAATTGAAAATTTGTATGTAATTCTAGTATAAGTATCTTGTGGAACATATTTCTTTCTCATTAACTAGTTACAATAACTTAGAATATCTACGATCCAAAAGTGGTCGTGAATTACTTTGGCCTAAACTACACCTTAACACTAGTACCTGGTAAATAGGATTGTTTATAACTATCCAAGTATTTTTCAAAACTTGAAATGTTTTATTACCAATGTTTTTCTTTAAACTAAGTATTAATACTTTTTATCATAAGGGAAGAAGAATTTGTCCTCATATAGGTATACCCTATTTCCTTTATATGGATTCTCATCTCATATGAGTTTTATTAACAAAACATATACTAGTATTCCTAAATCAATGCCTAGACTATAGTCCTATCTAGATAATCTCTATAGTTACAAGTATATACATATCATTGGTTCATTCTCCATTTTTGTATCTTCCTAGAATTGAATACTAAGAATTAAGTAATATGAGAGAAATCATGAACATGTATAAGTTTTCTTATACCTTTTTAAAGGTTCTAGTTTATGTTAAACGCTAGTTTCGTGGCTACCTCCCATGTTATTTATTTTGGTTAAACAAACATAATCCAAAACAATGAATAAAGAAACCATGCCAAATTACAATATGATAATAAATTTTATACAATATTATGTGCAGGATTTGAACAAGGGTCTCGAACTATAGTGAAAAACCCATCCTTTGGAAAAATATTTGGATCTACATGTTCAATGCACATTTGATGGGTTTTGACTTTGGAGTTTTTGTTATAAAGTCACTCTAAACCCTAAAATATTGAATTTACCCTATCTTTTAGCGTTCTTTGGAAGAGAGGCCGCAGGATCATGGTCATTTAGCCTGTTTATTACTACACAGTGTGGACTTCCTCATCGCCTGTCTTATTTTTAAGCTGCAATAAGAGGTGCAATTGGAGAAACAATGTCTTGTTTTGAGGATATACCCTTTGATGTCATTGCTTAGCTCTGTAATAAATATGTGATTTTTTTTAGTTAATCCCTCTCGCTTTGGTGATATATGGAAGTAAGCATGGCGCTTGGGTTGTTGTTATGTAGTCTTGTTGAATTTGGGTTATAAGTTCTTGTTGTTTAACTCTTGGTGTGGCGTCTTCACCCGTCGTGGCTTGGGTTTCAGTCTCAAGTTCTGTAATTCACATTACCTGCTAACATAGTTTTCTTAATGCTCATCTTTATTTGAAAGGAAAATAAGGGTTTGAAAGTGAGCACTGTGTGATGTAAAATTCCCAACGGTGCCTTCCTGGAGCTCGGTGTCTTTTCAAAAGGTGGCTAGGGTTTTAAAACTCGCATTTTCGACGACTACCACTATTGAGTCATTCAGGTTTTGATTTCTAGGTAGTCCTGTAATAAAATCAAGGTTGATTATCTCCCACTTCTAGCTAGGAATAGGTAATGGTTGAAGCAACCCATCTGGATGCTGGTGTTCAATATTTACTTGCTGGCATTCAAAGCACTTAGCAATGTATTCTGCCAATTCATTTTTCATGTTTGGCCAAAAATAATCCTTTCTTAACATGGTAATAGTCTTCTGATAACCATGATGTCCTGAGTAAGGAGTCTTATGAATTTCGTTTAAAATAAATAACTTAATTTTAGGTACATTAGATATATATAGTCTATCCTTCTATAGTAACAATCTTTTTCGTTTAAACTATACCCTGTACTTAAACTCTCAATTAATTTTTCTATTACCTTTGCTTGTAATTTCTGATAATTTTCATCCAATCTTATTCTTTCTTCTAGCTGTTCTTCTAAATCTATTTTATAGGTGCTGATTACTGCTGCAAAATTTAGTTTTGCATTTCTACTTTAAGCATCAACAACCTTATTTTCTTTTCCGTTAATATGTTGGATTTCAAAATCGTACTCGCTAAGGAAAGCTATCCACCTAGCTTGCCTAGCGTTTAAGTTAGGTTGATCCAACAAATTTTTTAACCCTTTGTTATTTGTCATTAATATAAAATTTCTTTCAATTAATTGATGACGCCACATCTTTAAGGCATGTATAACAACAACCAATTCTAATTCATAGGTCGCATAGTTTTTCTCATGAATCTTTAGCTTCCTAGACACATATGCAATGACGTGTCCTTCCCGAGTTAAAACTCCACATAAACCGTCATTGCATGTGTCAGTACATACTATAAACTATTTATTAGGATCATCAATTATTAAGATTGGTGCGATGGTTAATAATGTTTTTAACTTTTTAAAACTATCCTCACACTTTTGACTCCACTCAAATTTCTTCCCTTTATTCTATAAAGAAGTTATGGGATTTGCAATTCTTGAAAACCCTTTGATAAATCTTCGATAATAGCTAGTAATCCCTATGAATGATCATATGTCAGTTACGTATTTTGGGACTGGCCATTCTTCTATTTCCTTTATCTTTTCTGGATCAACTGAGATCCCTTCTTTAGTCACTACATGACCCAGATACTATATTTTATCCTTAAATCTATCACATTTACTGAATTTTGCATAGAGTCGATGTTCTTGTAATTCTTGTAAAACAATTTTTTTAGTGCTCTTCATGTTCTTCTTTGGTCTTTGAATAAATTAAAATGTCGTCATTGAATACAACCATGAATTTGTCAAGGTACTTATGCATTACATTATTCATCAGACACATGAAGACAACTAGGGAATTAGTAATCCCAAATGGAATAACAACAAACTCATAGTGATCCTACCTGGTTCTAAAAGTTGTTTTAAAGATGTTTCCATCTTTGATTCAGACCTAGTGATAACCAAATCGGCAATCATTCTTCAAGAATACCGTTGCTCCACATACCTGATCAAACAGATCATCTATACGAGGTAACATATATGTTTTTTTAATGGTCATTTTATTAAGTTGTTGGTAATCTATAAATAAACATAGAGTGCCATCCTTCTTCTTAACAAAAATAACAGGTGCTCTCCAAGGAGACACACTGGGTCTTGTACAATTCTTATCAATAAGTTCTTTTAACTTTGACTCTAATTCATTTAATTCTAATATATTCATTTGATAAGGGACTTTCGAGCTAGGCACTGCACCAGGTACCAGCTCAATAGTGAAGTCTAACTCCCGCTTCGGAGACAGTCCTAGAATTTATTCCAGAAATACATCTGAATACTCCCTCAGGATTGCAATGTCTTCCAGTTTTAATTTATCTTCATTAATTACTATTACAACAAAGGCTTTAAAACCCATCTGAAAAACTCTCTTTAACTGCAAAGCAGAGATCTATCTTATGATTGTTTTCCTAGGGATTCCTTTTACATTTATTCTTTCTCCATCGTTATTTACGCAAGTAAAAGTTTTAACCAAATGGTTGAGGAATACCCTATGTTGTTCTTGTTACCACCTAAGTTGTACTTAGTGGTTTTTTATCAAGTGAGCTTGGTGAACCGAACAAGGATAACTTGTTCGGACTTCATAAGACCTTCAGTCTTGTTTCTGGGAAACTTTGTTGTAATATATCACATGTTCATACCCCATAAGGGAATTGTAATAAATGTTCTAGCATGATAGTGTCTATAAAAGACTCGGTCTCTTAGACTTTATTTGTCAACCCGATCAGCCCAGGGTGTTTTTTACCCTTGGTTATTATTGGTTGTTAAATAAACAACTGATAATTTCTGAGTTTTTCACTCCATACCTCCAAAGTTGGGGTGGTCGGCTTGGCATTTAGGCCTATTGAGGTTATTAGAGTCTATGTGTCAATGTATAAACATGCTAGGCATCATGGTCGAGTCATATGAACATGTCTAAGTCCCCTTAGGTTTTTTCAACTTTTTTAATTTTTTAATTTTTCAGTGTTTTTTATTAAAAAAAAATTTCTCCAAAACTTAGGCTATATTTTGATAGTTTATTTGGGAAAATTGGTTTTGTAATAAAAGTGGGCCAAATAATTAGTTTCAGTCATGTAGGTGCTCATTTTCAAGCTAAGAGCACCATGTAAACCCATGGGCCCACTTTTTTCAAGTTTTTAGTGATTTTTCATCACTCAAGTCAGAAAACCCCAAAAAATCAATTATTGATTATTTCAATTAATAAATTGATGAATAATGGAGCAAATAAAAAATCTTAGATCAGTGGATTCTCAGCCAATTTGATTGAAATCAGTCAGATGTGAACCTGATTGAATGGATATGACAAATCCTTCACTGAAGGAGGTGATCTGGATAGATACATAGTTGATATGCAACATCCTTTATGGGGAATTCTGCCCCAACTCTCTCCTCCACACGTGTGGGCTCTCCTAGAATCTCTGTGGATTGATGTGTCAGCTTTGTGGATTGATGTGTCAATCTGTGGGTTGATGTGTCAACTCTGTGGATTGATGTGTCAGTCTATGGGTTAATGTGTTAGCTCAATCAGCCCCCTGATTGACAAGTAGGCTCAGTTCAGCTTCAGATCAGAATTGATTGACTCTCCCTTAGCCACAGTGGTCTATCTCCTTGGGATTTGTGCCCCCCTGGGCTGGATCTCCTATTTTTTGTATAAATAAAGCTCAGGCTACCTCTTCCAAGCTAGTTATAACTAGGATTGAGTTGTTGTTGCTCTTGTACTGTGTTATTGTTTATTATTCTGGAATAAAGAAGCTTTGGAGGCAAGATCTATGGTGTAATTCTCTTCATGTGTGGATGGTGATTGTCAAATGCTTATGAGGTATAATCTGTGTTATTTATCATTTGCTTTTGCTAGTTAATTGTTGGCCTTGAAGGAGAGAGCTCCCTCCTATTAGGGTAAGAGTTTATTCTAGTTTGATTTATTCTCTTACTGCTTCTTGTTTCAGATCTATTGGAGTCATATGCATTTTAAGTTTAATTGCATGCTTTCCAATTATCTCTTCCAACAACACCTATGTTTTAACCATTTGTTTGTGCAAGGATTTCTAAGTTTTAGGTGATCTCGCATGTAGAATAGGTTGAGCTGGTTTGCATCTTCCTCCTCTTCAATATATTCTAAATGACATAGTCCCTCGATGTTCCACCAAGGAAGACTCCAAATCCCAACATTCCCAGGCTTCCAGCACTCTTTCTCTCTCTTTCTCCTTCAAAAAAATCAATTTTCTTACCTAGTTACTGTGTTCTAAAGATTTGTTATCATTTGGATCTGTTATATCAAAGTAAAATCTACATTGATCTTCTATTTCAAATCTCATAGTCTAGATCTCAATTCTGAAAAGTATCATTAAGCATTCTAGATCTAGCATAAGGAAATCGTCCGTTTTGCATGGCAAGTTAAAGAAAATCAATAGGTCGCATGCTCTAGATTTCCTTTCATGTTTTAAAAATATTAAATCCAAAAATCAGTGCATATTTAATTGTATTCAAAAATAGCAAGCCAATATCCCAAGGAAAGCTTGCTTTCCTTGGTTCCTTTTTCACCTGTTTAGCTAGTTTTAACTTAATCTTTTTTGAGTTAAGGTAGGATGATCCAAAGGTACTCTTAAAGTGATTTTGGGTATGTGTTATTCTAGAATTCTTGCTAGTTTTTAGCAGGTGTAATAGAAAATAAAAAAAATCTGTTGTTCAAAAGTGGCCTCATAAGCGTTCAAATCCCCCCAGGGGTCTCTCCTTTCACTAAAATTTAAAATTTTTGCAGAGTTGTAAGATCTTGGTTTCATCCCGTATAAGGACCAAGAGGTTTCTGATATTTCAGATTGCAGATATTGTAACCAATAATAATAGAATAAAATATTTTTTTTGAGTAGGCTCGTTCGAGCTCGCTCCGCGTCCCCCAGGGGGGATCTGCGTCTATTTCACTTTTTTGCTTTTTTCCATTTTTTTTCTCTATTTTAGTACTGACATGCAAGATTGTATACTTTGATATAATTTTTCATTATTCCATACTTTAATTTCAAAAGTAATAATACTACTTACCCCACGACTTCTAATTGACCCGCAAGGGGAAATAGATGCGTGGTAGGACTAATTAGAAAATCAGCGTTGTGTATCTTTAATTCCTTTTTCATCAGTTGTTTAATTAGTCGTAATAAAATCAACCCCTCCTTGATTCCACGATTGAGATCCACTTGGATTGAAAGAGGTTCCTGGAGGGTTTTCTTTTTAACAAGAACAACTATCTTAAAATTTACTAAAAATAACGAAGAATCTAGTGTGTATGCTCTGTACTTGGATGCAGTTCATCTGATCAGTCAAGTTGCATCAAAAGCACTTGAGTGACTAGAATAATTAGGATTCACTCTCCCCAAATTGACAAACCATCACACGAAAATCCAATGCCTTGAACAAACTGTAAGCGGTGGCAAAATACCCAAAGGAGTGGGAACAACTAGAAAGTGACCTCGAGGCGCCGATCTATGTCACACCCTGACGGGTGCATTATGAAAAATAGTCTCTGAGACTCTGTTCCAGCCCACAAACACCTTGCAGGTAGCCATAAAAGTTCACTTTTGGACATACTCCAAGTACCCCTTGGGTATATCTGGAGTCCCCTTTTCGCCTAATTTAATTCATTCACATTCCACATTAATTTAAAATCTACCAAGAGACATTTGCAAAACATTATTTTAAGCACATTCAAGCACATTATTTTCTCTGTTGACTCCACTTAAGGCACTGGTGGTTTATTTCTTTCCAATATATATATATATATAAATATTGAGTGTCATTACTGTGCTTATATGCTTTAAATCTTGCATCTTGTTATCTTTTGTTTCCACTGGTTTATTTCAAAACTCCTAAACAACTTAATCAATATAACACCCTCACACTAAGTAGTTAGCTTTAGTAACTTAATAGGATCTAACCCCCTTGGCTTCGTTAGGAGTTGAGCCTAAACGAAGGAGTCAAGAACAAGGTGATAGCCTTGACTTGAGACTTGCGCCCCCCAGTGACACACAGAGTGGATTGAATATTTCTGCCATGTAACCCAGGTGTGTGAAACGCGACAACACGTTTTGGCACTGTTGCTAGGGATAAATCTTTTTATTCTCGAGTACGACTTTTGTTTTCTTCATTTTTTTTTTTCTTTGTTTGATGAATTCTTAGAGTAGATCTTTAATTTTCATCTGGCGAATCCACAAACTTTTTTCAGTTTTTTATTTTTTACAAAGAAAAGCAAAAAATAATTTTTGTGAAAAGATCTATAAATGCTTATTTTTCTTTTTCACATGGCGACTCCATTGAAGGGATAAATGTTAGTTTTTCAACATTAAGATAGCATTATTAGGATCTTTAACTGAGAGAATAACAAGTACAAAAATCAAACACAAGAGACAATGAACATAGTGTTTTTCCTCAGGGAAACCATAAATGAAGAAAACCTCGCAACTTCCTCATTTAGAATCAGCACCAAAATAGTAAAAGCCCAAAACATTAAGTGACCTCCCAACAGTAGTAATCTTCTTCTTGTCTAGCCCCAGTATCTTCTCCTTCCTCAACTATGCGCTACACTTGAGTATGTATGAGTTGTGTGATAAATAGAGACTCCAGTTCTCTATTTATACTAATCTCAACATGACTAAAACCATACCAGGGCCGACCTCTACTAGGAGATTCTAATAACCCTAGTGCCCTGAAAATATGGGGACTTTAACCCTTAGACAATCAGAGGGTTACCCATAATGACTTGTCACGACTTGTTTACATTATTGATCCTCCTGATCAGAACATCAGGGCATGAAAACATGACTCAATTACATTATAGATACATCCTAGAATAAACATCGAGTTAAAGTACATAAGATACATAGATGAATACATTCTGAAGTTACAAATACATCAACACTCCCTCTTAACTAGGAACGTATTCTTTCGACGCAATTTTTAGTACTGGTCTTCTTCTCTGTATCAGCTGAATCATCTCATCTTCTGCATCTCAAGTCTTCTAATTCTTCAAGTCATCTTCATCTTCAAGTCCTCTTCATCTTTGAATCTGGATCATCTCTCGATCTGGATCATCACGGGACATCATCACTGGATCTGGATCATTACTCGATCTGGATCATCACTACTGGATCATCATCACTAGATCTGGATCATCACTCAATCTGGATCATCATTGGATATGGATCATCACTTGATCTGGATCATCACTAGTGCTATCTCATGATTCTTCTTGTCACAGGAAGTTCTACAGAGCCATCCCTTTTTCATGCTGGTTGTAGGCCTAGCCTCCATGTAGGTCTTCTTTATAACTTATATCTGACCTACTCGTCAGAAAGGCATAGTACTCACATCCATCTAGGCTGGAACCACATCCTACCACAATGATGGAAGATCTATGTTCTTGTATCCAGGATGGAACCACATCCTACCACAATGATGGAAGAGTAATGTACTTCCATCCAAGCTGGAACCACATCCTACCATAATGATGGAAGATTTTTGTACTTTCATCCAGGCTAGAACCACATCCTACCACAATGATGAAAGACTCTCATCCAGGCTGGAACACATCTTTCTCATAATGATGAAATATTTCTACACTTACATTCATCCAGGTGGGAACACATCCTGCTCACAATGATGAAATATTTCTGCACTTACATTCATCCAGGTGGGAACACATCCTACTAACAATGATTAAAAGGCTCTGCACTTACATCCATCCAAGCAGGAACACATCATGCTCACAATGATGGAAGGGCTCTGCACTCATATCTAATCTTGTAGGAACCAATCCTACGGTCACATCAGAATGGCCCCCAGTCCTCCTTGACTGAGCTACCTGGTAACTGACCAGGTGCCTCCATTCTCCTAGAGAATGGCAGTTGCCCTTACATCTGACATGCTCATCAGAATGGCCAACACTCACATATGACATGGAAGGAACTTAATCCTTTATCCATGATAGAATGGTTCAACCCTTATATCTAACCTACTCATCAGAATGGCTACTTACTCCTAGACTGATTTCTCCTGGAACCTCACTAGGAAGCTCCATTCAAAGAATGGAAATTTCCCTTACATCTGTCCTACTTGATAGAATGGCCATCACTCATATCTTACATGGAAGGAAGCAATACTCTCACCATGATAGAATGGCTCGGCCCTTATATCTGACCTACTCGTCAGAATGGATATGGATCTCAGCACTCATATCTGACATGGAAGTAACCAATCCTCTCACCATGACAGAATGGCTCAGCCCTTACATCTAAGAATGGAAGGAACCAATCCTCTCACCATGTCAGAATGGCTATGGGACTCATCACTTTCCCTCGGAGGAAACCTCTATCTCAAGAACACCAAGCTTCTCCCTGAAGTACTCAAACTTCACCCTAGCCAATGGCTTTGTCAATACATCAGCTATCTGTTCCTCCATCGCAACATATTGGAGCTTCACTGCTCCCCTCTACACCATATCCATGATATAGTGGTACTTGATCTCGATATGCTTCGACTTGTCATGGAACACTGGAGTCTTTGACAACTTTACGCAACTCTGGTTATCACAATGTATAGAAGTAGCATCCAACTGGAGATCAAATAAATCAAACAGTAGCTTCCGCATCCATACTACCTCACAACTAGTTGAACAAGCTATGACATACTCTGCTTCAGCTGTACTTAGTGCCACATAGGATTGCTTCCTGCTAAACCAAGAGATCACACCTAATCCCATACTGAAGCAACACCCTGAAGTGCTCTTCCTATCAATGGCACTGCCTGCCCAATCTGAATCGACATAAACCTCCAGGTTAATCTTCTGATTCACATCATACTTGAGCCCATAATCAACTGTACCCTTCAGGTACCTCAAAATATGGTTTGCAGGAATCAAGTGAACATGTCTCGGATCTGTCAGGAACTAGCTCAAGGTGTTCATAGCAAAGCAGATATCTGGTCTCATGTTTGTTAGGTAGATCAATGACCTAATCATCTAACGATACATCATAGCATCAACCGACTCTGATGAAGCATCATTCAATAGCTTCAAGTTTGATGCCATAGGTGTGGCCATAGCCTTGTAGTCCATCATCCCAAACCTCTTCAGGATCTCTATTGCATACTTCCCTTGTCCAAGGAAGATTCCATTTGCACTCTGCCACACCTCCATACCTAGAAAGTAATGCATCATCCCCAAGTCCTTCATTTCGAACTCAGTAGCAAGCTTTCTCTTCATATCAGCAATCAACCCATCCGTACCTATCACAAATAGATCATCTACATATATTAGAAGCATCACTAGGTTTCCATCTTCAACCTTGTAGTAAAGGTTGGAATGTGCTTTACTCTTGGTAAAGCCCAAACTGAATAGAAAGCTATCAATTTTTCCGTACCAGGTCCTGGGTGCCTGTTTCAAACCATACAGGGTTTTCTTCAATCTGCATACATGAGACTCTCTGTCATGTGTCTCAAAACCTAGTGGCTGCTCTACATACACTTCCTCTTCCACTACACCATTCAAGAAGGAAGTCTTGACATCCATCTGGTGTATCTTCCATTTCATCACTGCAGCCAAAGCAAGTACCGATCTGACGGAAGTGTATCTGGCTACAAGTGCGAAGGTTTCTTCATAATCTATTCCTTATTTCTGAGAGAAACCCTAAGCAACAAATCTTGCCTTATATTTTTCAATTTTACCGTCTGCAGCATGCTTTATCTTGTAGATCCATTTGGATCTTACAACTGACTTCCCTTCTGGTCTTGGGACAACATCCCAAACATCATTCTTCATGATCGATTGGTATTATTCGATCATAGCATCCTTCCATTATTTCCATTATGCTGCTTCTTTGTAACTGGAAGGTTCTTTATCAATGAAATCACATAGTAAATCTACATACCTGGAGCAAGATCTGGTCCTCTTTCTTTCTCTATGATTCTCTTCTAGAGCCCCATATCTCTCTCCACCTTGGATAAGTTCTTGTACCCAAGCAGGTTTCCTCTTATGAGGATTCTTCTCTAGTGGTGGATCTACAGGTCTTTGTGGTTCTTTGAAATCTTGATCTTCTTCTTCAGTTTCTTCATTCATGGTTGTATCATGAATTCTGGGTGCTTCTGCTTCTTCAGGTTCTTCAGCAGGTCTTTTTTCTGGATTTTTTGTAAGCTGTGTCTTCATCAAATTTCACATCCCTGCTGATGTCAATATTCTTCTATCCTAGGAAATATATTCTGTAGGCCTTCGAGCTTTCAGAATATCCCACAAATATACCCTTCTTTCCTGAAGGATCTAATTTTGTTCTCTTCTCATCCGGAATGTGTATGTACATAGGACAACTGAATATTCTGAGATGGCTGACTTCTAGTTTCTTGCCGAAGAAGAATTATTCAGGAGTCTTTTTCTCGATTACTCTATGTGGAGTATGGTTCTGTACATACATCGTTGTTCTGGCAGCTTCAACCCAAATATGCATAGGAAGATCTTGATCATGAAGCATGGCTCTTGCAGCTTCCATGATAGTTCTGTTCTTCCATTCTGCAATCCCATTTTGTTGTGGATTATAAGGAGTGGACAACTCCCTCTTAATCCCTGAGTCTTTGCATAGCTCTTTGAATTCATTCGAAGTGAATTCTCCGCCATTATCTGATTGAAAGTCTTGATCTTCGTTTCAGTGCGGTTCTCGATAAAGGCTTTGAATTCCTTGAACTTGCTGAATACTTCATCTTTGTTCTTCATGAAGTAAACCCATGTCTTCCTAGAAAAGTCACCAATAAAAGAAACATAAACCCATCTCTTCCTTTTGCACATCCTTTGCAGACCCCATCATGTTTTTCTTGGAATTCTGGAAGACCTTCAACAGCTTTGCTTGCAATAGGTAGTGCTCTGTAATGCACATGTTTCCTGTTGTTGGTTCTATCAAGGCCTTCCTAATAAATGTATAACTTCCTTTCCAATATTCCTTTGGATATTTTTAGAGCAGTGGCATGATGGTAGGGGTAGTATGAATGCTTTGAAAAATTTCCTTGAAAAGATCGATACCTTCTACCTATCTGGGATAGAGTATCACATGGAAACATATGATGGACCTTTTGCCATGATACAAAGTATTGAAGACTTGGAATCACTTCTTGAACATTTAAGTGAAGAGGAGATCCATGATACTCCCATCAAAAAGTTTCCTCATAGTTATTCAAGAAAGGAATTAATTAAGCGGCTTATTAAAGAATATGAGGTATCTCCCAATACACAGGAACATTCTAAGGAAGGGAAAATCCAAGATGATCCTATTGAAGAGCTTCAGGAGGATCCCATGATGGAACACATTGTTGAAGACTCTCCTCATGTCACCATAGCTGAAAACACTGAAGATTTGAGTTATTCTCAAGTGTGTTGCAATGCTAATATTTTTCCTGAAATCCCTCTAGAGAAACCCACTGAGAAACACATCCCAAGTGGTCCCATTGAATATGTCCAAAAAGTTTCCTTGATTGAAGATAATATTGAAGATCCTCTTCATGATATCATAACAAAATCCTATAAAGAAACTTATGATAAGATCAGTACGGTGTGTGGTGAAACTAGACCTTGTTCTCCTCATGTCGATGAAGGTTTGGAAAGTTTATTGCCTTGTAACATTTTATTTGAAGAAGATTGTTATGAATAGAAGGAAGACATGGATAGGCAGGAGCATGATGCCATGGATGAAGAGTCCCTCACATATGACATGGATGGGAGTGATGACTATTGGAATTTCATAGATAATCCAACTTGTGAAAATCTTATGGAGAATCCCATCCATGATATGTCCAACAAGGGGAGTGTCTATTCAAAAATTTGTGGAAGTCCAATTTACGATACATCCATAGAGGGGAGCATAGATCTGGATGCCTGGGAAAACCTTAGTATGGAGGAGGAGCATTTAGAATTTTGACATGATCATTCAGAGTCATATCATGTAGAGCCGCACAAGGGTATCAATAATGACATTAAGAAATAGTGTTGTGAAAATTCAGATGTGATGCAGTCAATGGAATATCAGTCTCATCCATCTTTTTCACATATAGAGGTTCCTTATGATTTCGAGCTACTTGGGGCTTATGCAACGAGTTATCATCTGATAAGCCCTGGTGATCAGTATGATGATGTAGTAAGTCTGCCTCATCATTTTGATTGGTATATCAATCCTATCCAGTCATGGATAGAAGCAACCTGCATGAGCACATACAAGTTGGGGAACAATTTTTATGACATTATTCATGCCTATGATCTCCCATCCATCCAGCCCATTTTGAATCATCACGCAGGTTTTCATTTTCTGAATAAGGTATCCTTACTTTGGCTGGTAACCAAAGACAAGGTAATTTTTTTTTATGTTAATAAAATGCTTAGTTGGTTACATTGGATTTTTTATTACACCTAGCCTTTTTATTTCATGCTTAGAGTAGGAAAATAAGCTCCTAAAAGAGAGCATTTACTTTCTGCATTTATGTTTTGTACTCAGCTATAATAAAACTTTTTTTTTTCATTAGTTAGTTACATTTATTTTGTTTAAATAAATCAGCTTAATGGTTGATTTGGTTTTTATATAAAGCTTGTGCTACTGAGGTTTTCTTGTCAAGTTGAGATTTTTTTACAGGGTATATAAACTAGAGATTCTGGTGTTCTCATATCCTCTCCTTGCCTTTAAGACCAGATCGAGCACACGTCCCATAGTTGGAGCCAGAATGTTACCACCTAAATTGTACTTAGTGGTTTTTTTTTTAAGTGAGCCTGGTGAACTGGACAAGGATAACTTGTTCGGACTTCAGAAGACCTTCAGTCTTGTTTCAGGGAAACTTTGTTGTACTATATCACATGTTCATACCCCATAGGGGAATTGTAATAAATGTTCTAGTATGATAGTGTCTGTAAAAGACTCAGTCTCTTAGACTTTATTTGTCAATCTCATCATCCCAGGGTGTTTTTTCCCTTGGTTATTATTGGTTGTTGAATAAACAACTGATAATTTTTTAGTTTTTCACTCCATACCTCCAAAGTTGGGGTGGTCGGCTTGGCATTTAGGCATATTGAGGTTATTAGAGTCTATGTGTCAATGTATAAACATGATAGGCATCATGGTCGAGTCATATGAACATGTCTAAGTCCCCATAGGTTTTTTCAACTTTTTTAATTTTTTAATTTTTTCATTGTTTTTTATTAAAATTTAATTTTTCCAAAACTTAGGCTATTTTTTAATAGTTTAATTGGAAAAATTGGTTTTTTAATAAAAGTGGGCCAAATAATCCGTTTCAGTCATGTAGGTGCTCATTTTCAAGCTAAGAGCACCATGTAAACCCATGGACTCACTTTTTTTAGGTTTTGAGTGATTTTTCATCACTCAGGTCAGAAAACCCCAAAAAATCAATTATTGATTATTTTAATTAATAAATTGATGAATAATGGAGCAAATCCAAAATCCTATATCAGTGGATTCTTAGCCGATTTGATTGAAACCAGTCAGATCTAAACTTGATTGACTGGATCTGATAAATACTTGACTGAAGGAGGTGATCTGGACAGATCCAGAGTTGATCTTCAGCATCCTTTATGGGGAATTGCATCATCTCTCTCCCCTCCACACGTGTGGGATCCCCTGGAAGCTTTATGGATTGATGTGTCAGCTCTGTGGATTGATGTGTCAGTTTGTGGGTTGATGTGTCAGCTCAATTAGCCCCCCGATTGACAAGTAGGCTCAGTTCAGCTTCATATCAGCATTGATTGACTCTCCCTCAGCTACAGTGGTTTTTCTCCTTGGGATTTGCGCCCCCCTGTGCCAGATCTCCTGTTTTTTGTATAAATAAAGCTCAGGATGCCTCTTCCAAGCTAGTTAGAACTAGGATTGAGGTGTTGCTGCTCTTGTACTGTGTTATTGTTTATTATTTTGGAATAAATAAGCTTTGGAGGCAAGATCTATGGTGTAATGCTCTTCATGTGTGGATGGTGATTGTCAAATGCTTATGAGGTATAATCTGTGTTATTTATCATTTGCTTTTCCTTGTTAATTGTTGGCCTTGAAGGAGAGAGATCTCTCCTTTTAGGGTAAGAGTTTATTCTAGTTTTATTTATGCTCTTACTGCTGCTTGTTTTAGATCTACTAGAGTCGTATGTATTTTAAGTTTAATTGCATGCTTTCCAATTATCTCTTCCAGCAGCACCTATGTTTTAACCATCTATTTGTGCAAGGATTTCTAAGTTGCAGGTGATCTCACTTGTAGAAGAGGTTGAGATGCTTTGCATCTTTCTCATCTTCAATATATTCTGAATGACATAGGCCCTTGGTGTTCCACCAAAGAAGACTCCAAAGCCCAACATGCCCAGGCTTCCAGCACTCTTTCTCTCTCTTTCTCCTTCAAAAAAATCAATTTTCTTACCTGGTTACTGTTTTCTAAAGCTTTCTTATCATTTGTATCTGTTATATCAAAGTAAAATCTACATATATCTTCTATTTCAAATCTCATAGTGTACATCTCAATTCTGAAAAGTATCATTAAGCATTCTAGATCTAGCATAAGGAAATCGTCTGTTTTGCATGGCAAGTTAAAGAAAATCAGTAGGTTGCATGCTCTAGATTTCCTTTCATGTTTTAAAAATATTAAATCCAGAAATCAATGCATATTTAATTGGCTTCAAAAACAGCAAGTCAATATCCCAAGGAAATCTTGCTTTCCCTGGTTCCTTTTTCACCTGTTTAGCTAGTTTTAACTTAATCTTTTTTGAGTTAAGGTAGGCTGATCCAAAGGTACTCTTAAAGTGATTTTGGGAATATGTTATTCTAACATGCTTGATATTTTTTAGCAGTTTTAACAGAAAATAAAATAAGATATTGTTTGAAAGTGGCCTCAGAAGCGTTCAAATCCCCCAAGGAGTCTCCCCTTTCACTAAAATTTAAAAATTTTGCAGAGTTGTAAGATCTTGGTTTCATCCCATATAAGGACCAAGAGGTTTCTTATATTTCAGATTGATGATATTGTAACCAATAATAATAATAGAAAATATTTTTTGAGTAGGCTCTTTCGAGCCCGCTCCCCATCCCCCAAGGGGGATTTGCGTCCGTTTCACTTTTTTTCTTTTTTCCATTTTTCTGCTCTAGTTTAGCACTGACATGTAGGATTGTATACTTTGATATAATTTTGGATTATTCCATACTTTAATTTCAAAATTAATCATACTACTTACCCCACTACTTCCCGATTGACCTGCAAGGGGAAAGAGATGCGTGCTAGGACTAATTAGAAAACTGACATTGTGTATCTTTGATTCATTTTTCATCAGTTGTGTCATTAGTCATAACAAAATTAACCCCTCCTTGATTCCTTGATTGAGATCCACTTGGATTGAAATAGGTTCATGGAGGGTTTTCTTTTTAACAAAAACACCTATCTTAAAATTTACTAAAAATAACGAAGACTCCAATGTGAATGCTCTGTACTTGGCTGTAGTTTTTCTGATCAGTCAAGATGCATCAAAAGCACTTGAGTAAATAGAATAATTAGGATTCACTCTGCCCAAATTGACAAACCATTAGGAGAAAATCCAACGCCTCGAACAAACTGTAAGCGGTGGGAAAATACCCAAATTGGTGGAAGCAACTAGAAAGTGACCTCGAGGCACTGATCTCTATCACAATATGATGGGTGTGTTATGAACAATAGTCTACGAGACTCCGTTCCATCCTAGAAACACCTTGCGGGTAGCTGTGAAAGTTCACTTTTGGACATACTCCAAATACCCCTCGGGTATATCTGGAGTCCCCTTTTCACCTAATTTAATTCATTCACATTCCACATTAATTTAAAATCTACCAAGAGACATTTGCAAAACATTATTTCAAGCGCATGCAAGCACATTATTTTCTTTGTAGACTCCATTTAAGGCACTGGTGATTTATTTCTTTCCATTATATATATATTTAGTGTCATTACTGTGCTTATATGCTTTAAATATTGCATCTTGTTATCTTTTGTTTCCACTGGTTAATTTCAAAACTCCTAAACAACTTAATCAATATAACACCCTCACACTAAGTAGTTAGCCTTAGTAACTTAATAGGGTCTACCCCCCTAGGCTTCGTTACGAGTTGAGCCTAAACGAAGGAGACAAGAACAAGGTGACAACCTTGACTCAAGACTTGCCCCCAAGGACACACCGAGTGGCTTGAATATTTCTGGCACATAACCCAGGTATGTGAAAGGTGGCAACGGTTCTAACCAGTCCATACCAATTAACATATCATAAGAACCTAAAGGTAGTACATTAAGCTTTACAAAGATTTCAAACTGATCCATTTTTACAATACAATTCTTAACAAAACTAATCAATTTTCTTTTTGTGCCAGTAGCTAGCTGGACTAACCATGACTTTGCAAAAGTATCTACTAATAACTTGCATTTTTCTACTAAATTAGGAGAAATATAACTTAAGCTAGCCCCTAGATCATTTAAAATAGACATAGGTGTTTGATTCAGCTTACCTTCCACTTCCACCATGGAATTTTGATAGTCTGCCTGCCTGTTTTCTAGTGCAGCATTGATCTTGGGCATTGTCCTTGCTAGATAACCAACAATTATCTCCTCATGTACCGTATGTATGTTGCTAACACTCTTCTTCCAGTTGGGGAAAATTGATGCATAATGAGGACCATTACATTCCCAACATTTTAATGGTTCCTTTCATTCAATATTCTTAGTGTAATTACTATGATTATTAACAGGTTCTTTATTTCTTTGACCATTTGGATTTAATTGTGAATTACCTTTATTCCCTTGGAAATTTTTATTAGGAAAATTTCATGTGTTATTATTCCTAAAATTATGAATAGGTATGAAAATTTTCCTCCTTTGTTCAAAATTATTAGTTCTTTTAGCCTTCCAGTTTGTCATACTTTCCTTTTTGCGATTATGCTCATAATAGAAATTCGCCTTTCTCATCGCTTCTTCTAAGGTATTTGGATTGTCTTATTCAATTATATCTTTTATATGGAAGGGTAAACAGCTTAGAAAAGACTGTACCTTAGGCTTCTCATCCATAATGTAAGACACATATCGAAGGAGACTTAAAAATTTACTGTTTAGTTCTTTCATGTTCATTGTTCCCAGCTTTAGTTCATAAAATTCCTTATCTCGATCTTCATAGTATTGTTCTGACAATAATTTCTTCTTAAAATATTTCTTAAATGTACTCCATTTAATGTTCTTCTCCCTAATTCCTTTGACCCGTCTTAGGTCCTACCACCAAATATCTGCCTTCCCAGTGAGGTTGTAAATGGCCATTCTAGATTTTAGTTGATTAGAATAATTATAAATTTGAAAATATTTCTTCATCCCAGACAGCCATGATTCAGCCTCTTCTCCCTTCTCAGTTTCACCATTAAAGGTTGGTGTTTTTATTTTCTTAAATTCTCCTGAGATTTCTTCGTAAGGTTTAAATTTTCTCTTTCTTATATGATGATTATCTTCACTACTATCACTAGCATATTGATAATTCTTTTTATGTGTATTTCCATAAATCTCAGAGGATGAGCTACTTTTGATTTTAAACTATTTAGACTTTTCATTTTTATGTTGGTAAGGCATGTATTCAGACTCTGTTTGTTTATCTTTTTCTTCATTCTGAAAATTTTCCATTAAAATATGATTCAGCTCCTCCTGAGCTCTCAAAATTCTCTCATTTTATTTTTGTACTGTTTCCATCTCTATTCTTAGTTCTTTAACTATTTGTAACAATTCAGAAGAATTATTAGTTATTTCTTCTTGTATGGGTTCTATTTTACAATTACTTCGTTCAGTAAACGAGGACTCCTTATCTGCATATTCTTCCAATCTTTCCATACCTGCAGTTTAACTCAGAAAAATTCTCTGCAAATATATTTCAAAAGAAAAGTAATAATTAGTATGCATGTTTTAAATCTACTGTTTATTTATGCAAGTTGAGCCACTATCAGGCCTAGTTTTTGAACCTTGTGCTCTAATACCACATGTAGTAACCCAAAAATTCGTAAAAATTTAGAATTTTTCATGCAACAGTAAATGTTAGTAGTTGTCACTACCTAAGAACCAATAACTACTAATGATTATTTTAAACAGTAGTATATAGAGCTGAACATTTGTAAATCTTTAGTTATGTATAATTATTTGTTTCTCTTCATAGCTCCGTGTTAAGGATTTGAATTTTTTAGCAGTTTATGTTTTTAGAAAGACAGGAAAAGAAACTATGTCTAAACCTGATACTAAGTATGTTTTTGTTGTCTTATGAAAAGTAGGAAAGAACTTTAGTTGAGATCGGGGCTTACTTAGCTTACAACTAATGCAGTGAAGTGATGCTTCTTTTACAGGTTCTATACGGGTAAGCAGTTTTGTTACAAGTATTTCCAGATGAGATTATCATTCAACTAACATAAAATAAAATGCTAGTTAAATTATTTGTTTTGCATCTTGAGCCAAGTAAGAGGTATCATTGATCTTTTATTGTTAGAAATCTTCATAATTGTTAGTAATAACAATATTTTAATAAATTGAATTTAGCTCAGTTATGCTAATTCTCATAGAACTCGTTTATTTAACTTTCATCCTGTGATTTTCAATTAAAAATTTGTATGTAATTCTAGTATAAGTATCTTGTGGAACATATTTCTTTCTACCATTAACTAGTTACAGTAACTTGGAAGATCTATGATCCAAAAGTGGTCGTGAATTACTTTGGCCTAAACTACACCTTAACACTAGTACTTGGTAAATAGGACTCTTTATAACTATTCAAGTATTTTTCAAAACATGAAATGTTTTATTACCAATGTTTTTATTTAAACTAAGTATTAATACTTTTTATCGTAAGGGAAGAAGAATTTGTCCTCATAAAGGTCTACCCTATTTTTATTTATATGGATTCTCTGTTAACAAAATATATTCTAGTATTCTCAAATCAATACCTAGACTATAGTCGTAGCTAGATAATTTCTATAGTTACAAGTATATACATATCATTGGGTCATTCTCCATTTTTGTATCTTCCTAGAATTGAATACTAAGCATTAAGTAATATGAGAGAAATCATGAACATGTATAAGTTTTCTTCTACAAGTTTTAAAGGTTCTAGTTTATGTTAAACCCTAGTTTCGTGACTACCTCCCATGTAATTTATTTTCTATAAACAAACATAATACAAAATAATGAATAAAGAAACCATGCCAAATTACAATATGATAATAACGTTTATACAATATTACGTGCAGGATTTGAACGAGGGTCTCGAACTATAGTGCAAAACCCATCCTCAGCCGCTGAGCCTATTTGTTACTCCACAGTGTGAACTTCCTCGGTGCATGTCTTATTTTTAAACTGTAATGATATTTTGACTTGGGGAAACAATGTCTTGTTTTGAGGATATACCCTTTGTTGTCATTGCTCAGCTCTGCAATAACTCTGTGAGTGTTTTTAGTTAATCCTTGTTGCTTTGGTGATATTTGGAAGTGAGCATGGAACTTGGGTTGTTGTTATGTAGTCTTGTTGAACTTGGGTTAACAGTTCTTGCTATTTAACTCTCGGTGTGGCATCTTTACCCATCGTGGCTTGGGTTTCAGTATCAAGTTCTTTAAGTTGCGTTACTTGCTAACAGAGTTTTCTTAATGCTCGTCGTTCTCTGAAAAGAGACTGAGGGTTTGAAAGTGAGCACTGTGTGCTGTAAACTTCCTGACGGTTCCTTCCTGGAGCTTGTTGTCTTTGCAAAAGGTGGCTAGGGTTTTAAAACTCACCTTTTCACAGCAGAGATAAAGGAAAAATCTAGGTATGAAAAATTCTTTTCGATTATAAACATTATTGCACCGTTCATTTAATTTCTTTCATTATTATCAGTGGTAAAAAAATAATAAGTTTTTTTTTCGTGTTCAAAACCTTTGCATGCTGCAATTTAAAGGATAAACCAGGGTTGAAAAATTGTAAAGAGAAGGGACTCCACCAACATGATTTCCTTGGTAAGCCTTGGTTTCACTAAGGTTCTCCTACAATGATTCATAGTGTTGATTTTTGTTGAAGGAGTTTGTAGGTTTAATGGTCCTTCTGCTTGGCCATGATGTACTGTAACGTAGAAGCTTGGACAGGCCAGGGACCGTTACATGATGAATGGTTCAAAAATTTGAAGAAGCCCTAGTGGCTGTTTTAGTAAAAAAACGGGTTAGGGATTTCATAGCCGAGACAACTGTTTCGTCTGTTGTAAATATTTTTTGTAGTGATGATACTTTTGAACTGGATTTTAAGCCTTGACTTGTAATGTAAAAAGGCTATAGGGCCGTCGCTAATTCAGTTTAGTTTTCAGTCTTAAATTATTACTTACATCTTGTAGCTCATTGACTGTAACTCTATTTTGATAATATATTTATATATATTTTGGTTACTTGAATTCTTCTTGTTGTAATTAACCTTTCGGAGGTTTGGGGCTAAGTAAATTTCTAGTTAGTTTGTTTTTCTTTTAAGTAAATTATAATCTGAGGGTTCCTAACAGTGGAGGTTTTTAATTAGTAACTTAGTTATTAGTATTAGTAATGATTTCTGTAATATATACAATAGAGGAAAAGATATTGGCTCAATAACTTAATTCTTTCCTATAATCTCTGAGATTGAAATTATACTATTAGTTTTTTTTTTTAATTACTCGTGGATAAAGTATGTAACTCCATACAATCATCTAATTGATGCTTATGGTTGTATGGAATAGAGTAGATAGATTTTGAACTTATTTTTAATGTGAAAAGAACAACTCTTTTAAATAGGTTATTTTACATACCCTAATTCTTCTAAAGATAATTAGAGAGTTAGTATTCCATTCGTGGTTTACCCTAGTTTGCATTTTCACTTAGATGAATTAGTTTGGTAAATGTTTATCCTTGTATAGATGAATTTTAGACTTATAATAATAATTTTGATTTACTGTGTAAATCATTACACAGACTAGTGTTTTTATACCCGTATCTCTTTCCTAACTGTTTATGTTTATTTTGTTCAAGTACTCTAAATAAAATAAAGTATAAAAGTAATCATACAAACAATTTATACATATGAACCTGTAGAAGTTAACAATTTCATATGCATGCATACTTCATTCGAAATATTTATCTCAAGTTAAACTAACCTATTGTACTAGAGTACTACCTTATAAAAGGTGTGGAAAAATACAATTTAGGTATTTTCTTTCTATCTATGAAATAATTCATTTACCATAATCTAGCTAGTACAAAATTTACTATGTTTTCACAGCATAAACATTTCTCCTAACTAACCCTAGCAGCAATATGTATAGAAATATACCATATCATTGATTAATCTTAAACTTTCCAGATAATAGTAAATACTTAGATAGCTGAATAAAAAAAGTAGAACCTGGAAATATAGATGAGGTGACAACAACTTAAGGAACCTGTTCCTCCCAATCAACTCGTGGAGAAAAGCTGGACTGCAATTCTCAGGACCCCCAAGCTTGTCTCCTAGTCCACCTGGTAGAGGTACTGGCTGAGAGATGTAGTCTACTAATCCTCTACAACTCCATTGAATGTTCAGTAGTAAGTCAGTTTTGCATGCTGCAGTATGAACTCAACTTAGAGTAGCTGCACTAGCTCAGTTCTTCAACACTTTTCCACTCAAAACATACTTCAACTAGTCCCCTTCATCGAATTTTCTTGTGCACTTCATTCACTCAGAATGTTCACAAAATCTAGAATGAGCAGCCTTAGTTATCTTCAATGGGAAGTTTTATTAGCATGCCTAGGTATTTTGGCTCAGTTTTTACTTAATAAGCCACATGCTCTTGTTCCTCTTTCTTCAGGAACATGACCACAAAAATAAGGAAGTTGCCACCTGCAACACCTTGAAGTAGTTTGAGGATGCTACCAAGTGCCAATCTGCTCGCAACCCAGTCCTCTCCATCCAATGACCAGTAAAACACTCATTTAACAGCTTCCCTAAGATGTTGTCTCATCTTTCATTTATTTATTAGTAAAATATTCAGCAATTACATTAAATTATCCTTGACCCCACTTGGTCATTAATTACAAACTTTAACATAAAATGTAACATAATGTTTCTTAAAAAAAAATGTTTTTGCAAAATGGGGCATGTGACGTGTACCCTATTTTGGGTCTGAACTGTATGCAAGACTTAGGAGTGGAAGAGAAGTTGAATGGGCTTGATAAACCTAGTGCATAGAGGAACCTCACGAAAAGATAAGAGTGACTGGTGAATATTCACTGCACTCCCTAAAGAGCACTAGAAGGGAAGGAGTATCTCGAGGGACTGTGTAGGAGAGAAGGGTATGCTTCCTTGTGTTGGGGTACAGGTAATGTGGATGCCAGGCCAGATAGATCTTGTGGAGTTGTCCCTAGATATTGAATGAGCCACTATCTTATCCATTCTACCTTTCCACTGCCTTAGGATCGTGTGAAACCAAAATATAGAGTGGCTTGGATGACAACCTATGAAACCCAATTGTATATTGGATTGGCTGGGAATCCTGTGAAACTCAATCGGGCATTGGCTTGACTGTTTCTTGTTCTACATTTTTCCATGTGAGTAATCCTTCACTAAACATCCTAAAAAACCCACCTATCTAGCTTGTCTAAATAGCCTATGAAACCCAACAGAGAGATGGCTTGGATGAATAGCCTTTGAAACCCAACAATGAGATGGCTTGGCTGAGTTCCTGATAAATCCATCTTTTAGCTTAGCTTGTACTTAATGTAAATGTTGGATTTACAATGTGTATTCTGTGAAACACAACTGTTAGCTAGCTTGGTTGAATAGCCTACGAAGCCCAGCAGTGAGATGGATTGGCTGTGTAGCCTGTGAAACCCATTTGTTTGGCTTGTTTTCCTCGAGCCTAATAAAACCAACTCTATGTTGGCTTGGTTGGACAGTTTGATAAACCCAACCAAAGGTTGTCTTGACTATGTGTGATATGATCTCGTTGTGTGTGAGTTTGTTGTTCCCTAGTTCCTTGCCAGAAGTCATGCCCAACTCGGGGGTGGCAGTTGTGTTGAGAGATTAATGAACACAACTGGACTATGGTTGGGTGGAAAATTGCAGTCACATAGCTAGTTGTGGGACAAATTCATCTTCAAGATAAGTATTATTTTTTATACTTATTTATGCAATGTATTTTCTTATGAATGAATTGAATATGATGAATGCTTGCTAGTGATTTCAGTAGAGTCTACTGTTGTTAAATGTTGCTTCATTTGCATATGTATATTCCTTATATGTTTCAATGCATTCTTCTTATGATCATGGATGCTAGAATCCTGGTTACAGAGTCAGAAGGCATCTAACTTAAGTGTTTCCACACCCGGGATCCACTTGCGGAAGGTGGGAGTCAAGAGGTGGAAGAGAGAAGTTGAAATAGAGAAGGATGTTGGATTTTTTATTCCTGGAATCCTGCTATGAAAGGTGGAAGTCAGAAGTGGAGAATGAGCTGGAAATTCCAAGGAAAAGTGTCTTTAAGGCATGCCAAAATCTATCTACGAAAGGAGGAAGGCAAGAAGTGGAAAATGGGAAAAAGGTTAAGGTAAAAATTTAGTTTTTCGATTCCCAAGTTCTGCATTGGAGGGCGGAAACGTGGATAAAGTATTTCGTAAAAAATTATGTTTTTGATTTCCGAGTTCTGAAGGCGGAAGGCGGAAGGAGATTTGAATGAATCTGTCACGCATTGTGTTTCTAGTTCCTGGGTTCCACAGCAAAATGTGGAAGGGAGAAAGGCGGAAGACAGAGTCTGGAAAGGACAGGTTCAGTGTGTAAATGATATTTCTAGTACATAGTGGATTTGTCAGGGGCATAACGACTGCTGCAATGATGTTTATACTTAAGAATGAATGCTGAAGAGTGTTTTCATGACAATTCCCTGTGTTTCAAAATAAGAACCACAGTTCTTTATGAAAAAATTTAATTCCGCATGATAGTCGAGGTATGGGTATGTGACAGTAAATAATTATGTCATCAAAGAAAACTAGTACAAATTTACATAGTTGATTGTAGAATATATTGGTCATGTATGATTGGAATCTGGAAGAAGCATTTGCCAATTCAAAGGCATGGAAACAAACTTAAAGTGACCATAGTGGAATCTAAAATTAGTCTTTGGTATGTCTTCCTCCCTCATTCGAATTTCATGATAGGCATATCTAAGATCAATCTTTGAGAAGAAATTTGCTCCATGGATCTCATCCATGAGCTCATCAATCCTTGGTATAGGATGTTTATTCTTCACTATATTCTTATTTGAATCTCTAAAATCAATGTGCATCCTCAAATTTCCATCCTTTTTGTTTACCATAACAACTGAAGAAGCATAAGGGCTTGAAATAGGCCTTATGATATGCAATTCCAAAATTTATTTAATGGCCTCCTCAATCTCATCTTGAATCCTTTTGGGGTACCTATAGGGATGCATTTTGATAGGTTGGTTTCCTATCTTTAACTCAATGGTATGCTCCACCCCTCTATTTGGTGGTCTCCCTAGGGGAAGGTCTCTAAAAACCTTCTCATTCTTACTCAATAACTGCTCTATATCTTTGATATGCTTGGAAACCTTCAAGTGAGGCTTATAGTATGTAATCAAACATTCATCAGCCCATTCTATGTCTCCATCCTCAATATATACCTCATACTTTGAGAGGAAACCACTTGATTTGGGTAATTGTGCATTCGTCTCAACAAGATGGGTTTCCCTTCCGAATTTTTGAACCTCATTTAAGGGATTTGATAGTTCACTATATGATCCCCTAAAGGATACAACCATTGGACTCCCAAAACCACATTTGTATCAGCCACATTAACTACATAGAAATTGTCAGTAATAATATGATTTCCTATAGTAACTTGAAGCTTTGGAACCCATTTGGTCCAGTCCTTAAAATTATTACCTAGAATGATGACTGTGAAACCATAAAATGTTTACGTTTGTAAATTTATTAAATTTATCCTCTCTACCAAGGATGCATCTATGAAGTTATGAGTGGCTCCTCCATCAACTAGGGTCGTAACATTTTGGCCTTGTATGTACCCTTGACTCTAAGGGTGTGAAATCTAGGTACACCGAAAAATACTACAATTTTTCCTATCTTAGGAGTGAGTTGTTCTTCTTCTGCTATTTCATACCCCTCTTCTTAGGCTACACATTTTGTTTCTTCCTCTCCTCCCTCTTCCTCATATTCATAGAAAACCTCAATGTAGTGTGCCTTCCCTTTTGCACACTTATGTCTTGGAAACTAAGGTTGTTGACATGTGAAGCACAATTTGTTTCTTTTGAGTTATTCTTTTCTTGTACCACCCTTGTTCTCCTTGAAAAAAGAGTCAGTTTTCCATGGTTTCCTCCCGTATTTGAATTTGGAACAAAAATTAGGATTAGGGGGGAATCTAGTTTTTGGCAACACATCCTGCAAGTATCTAGTCAAATTAATAGAATCCTTTAATGTAGGTGGCTTGGAGGACTCCATGAGACCTTTCAAAGTTTCTGTCAAGACTTCAGTGAATAGTAAAACCTACCTAGCCATAGAAACATTAAAACCATTACTGAGAGCTTGTTATAGAGAGAAATTCGTATGGCTTCGGGTACCACAATAGACACCTTGACTCCAGAAATCAATCCTTTCCTATATGCAAGAGAAACAAAATATATATCACTAAAGGATCTCGATTCGTACCTTATTTTGGATGGTTGATGTAGATCCCCATTGAGCTTTCCAACTCTAGCTTGAATTGATAAATTGCTTCCTCAACATTCAATAAACAAGACAAGCATGCGATATATAATTGTGTTAGACCTACTCTAGCATATATAATCAATAACTTATAAGAATTTGAAATCATCCATGGATCAAATATTCATTCAAATACACATTATTGGACAGGAAAATATATTTCTATTAATATAAAATAGAGATTACAATAGAGACAACCTTTGTTAGCATGTCTGCTAATCGGAGAAACTGAGTCCCCCACTTGGGTCTCCACCACTTCAATCTTCCATCTCTCAATAGAAATATCACAAGAAGAAGGAAATCTTGGGAAGAAGACAAAATTTCTCCAAGGGACAAAGGGATGTAGACTCAAGTATAAGCTCCGGCAACAATGGACTATAGTTTTCTTGCTCTTCAATTCCTCATATTTCAATGTATCCAAAGGGTTCCTCATATAGTGCTTCAATGGGGTAATAGAAGGTCAAATCCAAGCGATCTCAAGGCATATAGAAGGCCAAGAGACAAGTGACTTGGATGCACATCAAGGAAAACTCCAAAACTATTTGGCCTTTTGCACACATCCCGATGTACGTGGGTTTGAGGGTCAAATCCGCGTATATATGCAAGAATGGGTTTAAAAGTCATGTATATCAAATATGACATGTTTTTAGGGATGATATTGGAAACATCAAAGGTAAAAAAATGGTCCATGGGGTCTAAGGAGTCTGCAGAGGGACATGGAAGGCCATAAAAGTGTGATTCACCATGTGTGGTAAAATCAGCTGTAACAGATGTCCTCTAATGTGTGAGGTCAGAGGGGTCATACAATGGCCAAAATACATTATAAGTCCATCCCAAAAGTGGAGTGATGAAGAACCCAGTGGAGGAACTAGCCATCCAATCAGTACAATATAATGATAAAGCTCTGCATATAACTGCAAATAGATATAACGGTCCCAAATACATAAGAGTACAATGGCCATTAATAGGCATGATAAAACATATGACATGTGTGGTCATCGCCACGTACAATATAAATAGCTCAGAATCTCCATGATGAAGATATACAAAGGATCCTGATCTCCATGAATACTGAAGATATATAATGGATCAAGATCTCCATAATGGATGGAAATGTCTGACATATACTAGAATCAAGTCACGAGAGATGAAATCTCATGAACACTGGCATGATCAAGGAGGTAGTATATAAGAGATACCACCAATCTAGAAGGTATTCTACATAAACCGCTATGAGTACATGTCCTACTATGTGAATAGAGGTGTCGAGGTCAAACATAGTTGTCCATCGTCTGATTACCGGTCATTGATGTATACCGTTAACAGACGCGAGATCACCCACCGATAATGAAAATGGGAATCATGTTACTATGTGCAAACTAAGAAGGGTGAATAAATGTGTTGAGGTTGAGCACTTGAGATAATCCATCAATCAAGGGACATTGATGTATTCCCAAAAAATTGTTGATGGCGAGAGAAGCTTCCACTGATGACTGCAAGTCTCAAGGCACTCAAACATGACTCTAGATTCATATCCTAGAATAAATGATCTGAATTCAATGGGATGAAATCCGCTGGAAGGAGGGAATTAAGGCATCCCCCATAATCCAACATGAGGTACTCAACAAAGTTGTATAATGTGGAAGGACTCGATCATAAGTTGCACGAACCAGTAACTGTACCGAGAATGGCCGACATGCAAACTCAAGATAACTGATAAATGGCTGACTCAGGTTTCAACTTCCTTTGAACAAGAGCATAAAGATGAATGGTGACTGAATGTAGGCAGCATAGACTCGATCTACAAAACTGGGACATCTCTGTGACACAGGAGGCATCTATAGAGGCTCCATAAGGACTGGAAGCTTAACCAATCGGTGGAGATAAACTCAGATAAACAAGTACAGCTCTTAAAGTCAAACTATTAACCCAACCAATGGATGTGATATACAGTGCTCTGTTCAAAGGTGACACGAATCGACTGCTGCCAAATATAACATCTTTTCTTATCCAGCTTTTTGGTTTTTTGATTTTTTTTGGACTTTTTCAAATATTTTGAAAAGCTTGAAAAATAATAAAAGTGCTTTATAGCTACAAACTAGGAGGAGACGAGTGTTAAGGGACAAACAAACTAGTTCCAAGCAGTAGAACATACCTATTCTCAATGCAAGGACACATATGTAGGATAGCGACACTCGGGGGAAAGTCCCCTCTCAGGGAAAAATAGGGAATCAAGCTACAAAGGATATACAAAATGGCTCTACGTGGCTAGACATGAGACAAGCTCGAGCTATATGGTTGATACTGAAAGTCAAGGAATCCGACATAAGGCTCAATGGGGCAGGAAAAGCTCATGATAATGCAATTACGACTTGGCATAAGGGACTCTTGGGAAAAAGGGCCAGCAAAAAGATCAATAGGAGTATGAAGCTCTTTCTCAAGGACATGGCGGGACTAAAAGGGACTCCCGGAACTAAGAGAGGACTCATAGCATGGGTACCAAATGCAAAAGGGAGCTAACTAGGACACCCATGTATAGGAATGCTCTACCATTCACATAATATCACTTCTAACAACAGCATGAAGGTTCTGTGATACCATGGAATGGGTTATTACCTAAGGTTAAAATGAAATAGACATAAGGTCATGCAAAATGCAAGCGGATGTGAAATCCTAACCTATATGCCAGTTTAGACATGATACCTGTGATAGGAATGAATAGGTTGAAACCTCAGAGAGAGTGTACAAAAACTGGACCCTACATGACAACCATATTAGTCCAAAACAACCCAAAATATTCAATAAAGAATCCAAACTATAGGATAAATGGAGGAGTGATCATGACAAATGCACCCAAAGGAAACAGTGTGGTGAACGATGGGACATAAAAAGGAAAGTAAGGTGTAGACCCAATGTTCACGCATCAACTACCACCCCTGTGAGGGTGACCACTGGTGTAAAGAATGAGCCAAGGGAATAAAAATCCTCCACAAATGGAGTAGAGAATGGAATATGACCATTCCCAAATCTATGAGCACGGTAAGGGGTTGTGATGCCCCCAAGTCTGACACCAGGGTCCGCACTAGGACCAAGGACGGGTGATAGGATACTAGGCATGATGAAAATAAAAGGACCCAAACTCAAGAGACCATAAATATACTCAAGTAACTGCAATCCCAAAGGACAACTAGCGCACAAAGAGCACACTCCTAAGAAAATCTACATCCAAAATACAAGCAAACCAAGGGGAGGATATGTGAGCTCACGAATGCAGTAGGTATGTCTCACATAGGAGAGGCTTGAAACTCCCATACACTACAAGTGGAGGTATGTAACCAATTATAGTGGCCCTTAGCTTCAATGCATATAGTGACTGTGATGTTCGACCCCTACCTGGTCCGGACACCTACAAAATAACCTCTGCAAGTACCCCCTGTGATACCTAGGTAAGGAAACTAAGGTCACCTCAATATAACCAATCCTCAGGTGGATAGTCACATGCAGGATCGACCATATGGGCAGGGTAGCAAAGCCTGAAACTCTTGAAAGAGCCCCCATATACGAATACAATCATGGAAATATCTTCGGTGCTACTTAGTTACAATCAGGGGTCATCCCAATCATAACTGCTCACACTTCCTTGTGCTTAACTCCCTTGTAAGAGGAGGATCCTGAGAAACACTAATTATACCAAGGAATTTCACACTCTCACCTGGACAGACACATACATGTTTCGTTTAGTGTTCTTGGAGAATTTACTCACAATGAATTATTCCAAGACCCTAAAACCTAGTCTTGTTGGTGCACCCTATAAAAGAAAAGAAGTGTAATTCATTTTATTATGCATTGATTTTAATTGGCTGTAATTATTCAAAGGGAAATGGTCATGTAACTAATGAAGTTATGACTCAACAGTGAAGTAAATATGCACACCATAATAAACAATGCTAAGTGCAATCTTTATCAAATGAAAAATAGGGTATGCCACTACATGAGATGTATAAAAAATCATTCCTTTGATGTCAATGCAATCCTTTCTATATGAAATCCTAAATACAACTCTCATCCAAGCAATCCAATGCAAGTACCTCCTCAAATCCATATCTAATATGCAACTAAGAGTGCAACTACTTTGTATTTTTCAATATAAAAGAATGAAAAATGCAATAAAAGTCATCTAAAACTCTTAGTCTCCGCAGCAAGTATAAAACACAAGCCCAACAAGACACCAAGACAAAAAAGAGTAATGCACTAATGGAAAAACAAAAAGGATAAATGACTAAACTACTTTCAAAGAAAAATCAATGAAAAAGCGGTCTCTGGTCACAAAAGAAGCATCCAATAGACAACATCAAACCCAAGGAAGACCCAACCACACTCACAACCCGCCCAAACAACTTCCCACAATATCAAACTCACCAAAAGGGAGGATGCATGCGACTGTTTAAAGAACAACTGCATATATACACGACTTTTTGCGAAAAATCTACATGTATACGTGGATTTTGGCCAAAAACCTGTGTGTATACGCGACTTTTGGCCAAAAACCTACGTATACAGAGAAGGAAGTGGTAAAAAGAAGGACAAGGGTCAAACCAATAAAGGGGAGTTTCAATGGATGAACATACTATAAAATGAAACACATAAACAAGGAGAAACAAAGATCAAGTCAAGAATATCAAGCACATTATGCCCCCAAACCCCAAAGAAAAACAAGGAACGTCCCCAGTGGAGTCGCCAATTCTGTTGCGGAGAGAAATTCCTATGGCTTGGGGTACCACAATAGACAGCTTGACTCCAGAAATCAATCATTTTCTATATGCAAGAGAAACCAAATATCTAACACTGAAGGATCTGGATTTGTACCTTATTTCGGACGGTTGATGTAGATCCCCGTTGAGCTTTCCAACTCTAGCTTGAATTGATAAATTGCTTCCTCAACATTCAATAAACAAGACAAGCATGCTATATATAATTGTGTTAGACCTACTCTAGCATATATAATCAATAACTTATAAGCATTTGAAATCATCCATGGATCAAATATTCATTCAAATACACATTATTGGACAGGAAAAGATATTTCTACTAATATAAAATAGAGATTACAATAGAGACAACATCTGTCGACATGTCTACGAATAAGAGAAACTGAGTCCCCCACTTGGGCCTCCACCACTTCAATCCTCCATCTCTCGATAGCAAGCTCACAAGCAAAAGGCAAGCTTGGGAAGAACACAAAAGTGCTCCAAGGGACAAAGGGATGCAGACTCAAGTATAAGCTCTGACAACAATGGACTATAGTTTTCTTGCTCTTCAATTCCTCATCTTTCAATGTATCCAAAGGGTTCCTTATATAGTTCTTTAATGGGGTAATAGAAGGTCAAATCCGAGCAATCTCAAGGCATATAGAAGGCCAAGAGACAATTGACTTAGATCCACATCAAGGAAAAATCCAAAACTATTTGGCCTTTTGCACACATCCTGATGTACACGGGTTTGAGGGTCAAATCCGCATATATACGCAAGAATGGGCTTAAAAGTCACGTATATCAAATAAGACATGTTTTTAGGGATGATCTTGGAAACATCAAAGGTAAAAAAATGGTCCATGGGGTCTAAGGAGTCTGCAGATGGACAGGGAAGGCCATAAAAGTGTGATTCGCCATGTGTGGTAAAATCAATTGTAACAGAGCTTTCCAAATTCTAACATATATGCTTCATGAGTTTCAACTTGCTTTAATTGTGATTGTTCTTTGAAAGTAATTTTAGGGTCTTTCCTCTCAAATCTCTCCATTAAGGCATTAGAGAAACCCTCATAGGATAAAATATGATCGTGTCCCAAGGTTCTAATACCATTGAACCACCAATCATTAGCTTCTCGTTCAAGATGTAAAATGGCCATTTCCAGTGCATATTCTTCAACCATAGGATTTAACTAAAAATACACACTTAATTTTTGTAGCCAAGCACTAACAGACATTTGGGAAGAACCATCAAAGGAAGGAATAGTTACTTTTCCAATGGTATAATTTAATTCCTGATTAATAGGAGGTGCCCTATTCCCACTTATTCCTTTATTAAACTGAAGAGAGGCGCTGATGAACTGATCAAAACATATGACCTTCCTACATTCATCACTTAGTTGTTTCTAGTCATTTGCTACTTCCCTCACATCATATGTAGTGTAAAGGCCCTATTTGGAATCTAAAAACTTAGGAATTGCAAGTATGGTATGATCCTTGAATTCTTGGAGGGAGATTATCATCAGAAAATATGAATAGATAAATCCAATAGTTGATAATATCAGGTTCTGATACCACTTTAATGACCCAATATGAAATTTCCAAACAAAGGCACAATTTGGAGAAAAATTGGATTGACTAGTCTTGTCTCTAGGGCTTCGAATGGAACAAGAGGGTATTCAATTTTGTAGGGACTGATATGGTGAGTCTTAATACCATAAATAGACTCTTTGGACACTTTATAATATTCTTTATACATCTACAACTTTATTTTGGGTCATTGGAAAAAATGGGAAAAGTACTAGTAAATTGTGGTGAAATCCCCCGTAGGGTCTAAAAAACAATGGCTCTCCACCTCATATGCGACCATAAAAAAATGAAAAAGAGCATAGGGAATGATATTAGACTTAATTTACTTTCATTATGTGTGTATATAAGTTCTTCAATTATAGTTATAAAGCTTCACATTCGAATCCATATTTTCAGTGCTATTTCTTAAGGGAAATGACAGTGATAGCTAATTAACGTCAACTCGAAAAATGTATATGAAATGGTTAAGAAAATAAAATAAGTCATTTATAACATCAAAATAATATAAATATACCACTCAACAACATTTAACATCAAAGAAACTCCTCAACACAAATCAAATACATAACTCCTTTGGAATGGAAACCAATATATGGAAACTAGTCAAACCATAGCTTGGAAATGTGGACATTCTTTTCATATGTATTATGATAATTAGAATTAAATATAGTATGGGGAACATATTATAGACACAAACATCATCAAAATACTTTTTTTAATCAACTGAATGCAACAAAGTGCAAGCATCATTCACACTAGTGTGCCATCATATGGAAACATGGGAATACGAGATGGGGAATGAAAGAACAGGGAAAGAGATAGATCAAAAACTGTATCAGAATACTATATGTAGTAATAAAAATACATTAAGATCCAAATAATATTTCATGGTGGCCTCTGCAAAAAAAAAAATTGTATGAGAATCCAGCTCCCTCGAAATTGGCCCACTGGCAGGGAGAGAGAGTAGTCACCATGCAATGGACAAGCTAGTGTTTTCCAAAATGTTAAAGGAAAATTCTAAATGATAAAAAATTATTCTCCTTCCTCGTGATATATTTTTATATCCTCAAAATGTCCTATAAGGTTTAAATCCCTCCAATAGGATTCCTCCAACTCATCCTTGTTGTTTAGTAACCCCTATGACACTTATCCTCTTCCTCATCCCTCAACTTCTTCCAAATTTGAATGGATGCCACCAACCTCCAAATTCACCCTCTTGATGGATATTTTTAGCCTTGGCATGTCATATTGTCATAGTTCCATAATCAGGTCTACAATGATGTCTGATTTTGTCATAGAATATTACATCATTGTTGTCATAAAGTGCATGGAATCTCTCTCCATCATTGTTGTCATAAAGTACATGGAATATCTCCCCAATTGGACAACCGGCTCACAAAAAATCCATTTTTATGATCCAGACAAAATGATCATGGTCACGATCTCCAGTGATGTTGAGTATGGTCATGCTCTCTAATCCTCTTAGGTTTGGACATGCTCTTCAATCCTACTGAGCATGGATACACACACATACTAGATCCAACTGGATAGCAGCTTGACTAAATACCATATTAACTAGACAAATAGATCATAGAGAATATTGGTTTATGATTCATCCAATGTAAGTATTGACACACTCTCCAGTCATCCTGATTTTGGTCACTACCTAATCCTAGTAGTACATGGAAACCTACTTTTTCCACACTTAGTGTTCTACGACCCCTAGAACAACATATGTAACTCGTCACTCCCTCTCATGAGGGAAGTCCATTTGGACCATCTAATGTTGTCCCTAAAGTATTCAAAATTTATCCTTGGCAGAGGCTTGGTTAACACATTAGTTATCTGCTTATCTATCGCAACATACAATATTTTCATAGCTCCCTTTTGTACCATGTCATGAATGTAATGGTACTTCATATCGACGTGCTTGGACTTGTTATGAAACATAGGGTTCTCATATAAAATTCACCTCTAACTCGAGATCAAATCATCCTAAAAGAAACTTATAAAGCCACATATATTTACTACATATTGCGATATACTTTTCCTCAGACGTACTGAGATCCATACTAGTATACTTTTTGTTAATCCATGAAATCATGGCTAGCCCTATATTGAAGCAACATCCTAAAGTGCTCTTCATGTCAGAAAAAATACCATCCCAATATAAATCATCATAGCCATGTATTCTTCTCTCACAATCTGAAACATATATATGAGCCCATAATCCACTATACGTTTCAGTTACCTCATCACATGTTTTTCCACAATCAAGTGAGCATATATCAATTCTTGAATCATATACTAGCTCAATGTGTTCACTATAAAACATATATCTGGTCTAGTGAACATCAAGTACATTAGCAAACCAATCATCTTTCTATACATAGTGGAATCCACTATCTCTGAAGAAGTATAACTCAATAACTTCAAGTTCATCACTATCAGTATAGCCATGGGTTTACAATCCATTCTCCTGAATCTCTTTAGGATCTCTACAACATATTTTTCTTGACCGAGGAAAATATCATTTGGTCTCTACCACACATATAATCCTAATAATCATACCAATATTCTCAAACTCTAATATATACTCCCCCTTAATGGGGGAGAAATATGGTATCACCCTAAGCATATCCCCGAGATACTGAGGAAAATAAACCTTTCCTTAGATATAAGTTTAGTGATAATGTATCTCAGTCTATTTCCACAATCTGTGCTATAGTCACTCCCTATTAAGTGGATATTTCATGCACCCTCTATAACTTAGAACCATGCTCCCTCTGCATTTGGACATCCTGCACTCTTTGCATCAAAACACATTTCACTGGAGTGACTAGTATCCTTTTCTATTATTGATCTTATATGTATCCATCTATGTCATCTTCCATAAAATGGGTCTACTATATGAACTTCTTGCTCTCAATATCACTAGATACCAATATCCTCTATCTCAAATTGTGTTGCAAGTTCCTTCTTGCACCCATCTATGATCTTCTCATCCTCTATAAGAAACCATCCTCAACCTTGTAGAAAATGTTGAAATATACATCACTCTAGTTGATACTCAAGCTCATCATGCAATTGTATGTCCCGATATACTATGTGTTGGGTTCCTTCTAAGCCTGTACAAATCCTTCTTTAATCTACACATATGTGACTATAAAATCATGAGGATTGCTTGATATACACTTCTACTTCGATTACACCATTCAAGAAATTGGTATATCTGGTGTCATTTCCATCAATGAGTAAATAGTATTTTTGATAGAAGTGTTCCTGGCCACTAGAGAAAACATCTCGTCATAATTGACCATGAACCTTGCTTTGTACTTCTGCAATATACTTGATTTCGTAAATCTACTTGAAGGTCACTGTTGAATAGTCATTACTTATTGTTCAGAACAAGTCTCATCAACCTTCTCTTGTATTTCATAGAATACGATCTTTCCTACAAGTCAAAATCAGTCACATGATTAGCAACATTTCATAATTATCAAAACATATTGACATTTCTATGAAAATGCTTGTGCATATTAACATAAATCATACAGCTATGTAACCTCCTATCGAGTGCTGAGCACAACACTCTCCATATCTCATATACACATGGTAACTATCTAGATGTCGTCCATATCTACCAGAACATACTATCAAGAGCGGGCACTACTCCCATCATGCTAGAAAAGAGGTTTCATTATAGACAAGCAACAATGGCTCATGGAATGTTGTGCATCACTATAGGCTTCTAACCCATCACATGCACATTAAGAATATAATTTTCATTAATCCTAGTCATACCATTGTATTCACTATAACATTCATAATACAATTCTTGATTCTACGAATACAATCATGGATGTAATTGTTATGAACCATAACATTTAACACATGGAGATTTAAGAAATAACTCAAATAACAGTTTAAATAGTTATATTCCATGTGGTCGATACTTGTCCCACTCCTCTTATGACAGGTTGGTCGGGATCTCAAATATGTTCAAATTTATAGAACTACTATCAATTGTCTTGTCCTTCATTGTCTAGTAGGACACTCATTCTAAGCATAATTATTGTACTGTATATTTCCACCCATAAGATATGGGTAAATCTTGATCACGGGTTATTGCTTTCACGACCTTCATACTTTTCTTGTTTGGTTGACACCCTCTTGATATATTCTTCCTTACAAGTTCTATAACTTGATCAAGTGTTGAATTTTTGGAACTCGTTTATACTTTAACCTTGGTCCTCATGTCTTTTGGATGCACTAGATCTTATTGGATCTACCTTCCTAGTTTAGGAAATATCATCATGCATTATATGAATCTACTTATTGCTTGGAAAAATTATTCATATGATCCTTACTTTGTATTCTTGTATGTATTAGGATCAGCATCATAAAGTGTATGAGCATGATTCTTTCTCTTTCCTCTTTTTCTACCTTAATTTCAATTTCTAGGATAGTGTCCAATCAACTATGACACCTGATTTTGGACATATCTTTCTTGTTTACTGGTATTGGTATTCTATCACTATTCTTGATATACTTTCTTCTTCTTCTTCTTCTTCTTCTTCTTTTATGAGTTAAAAGTGCATGATTTTCTTCATCATTGATCTTCTGCAATTTGGAGATCAACCTTGGTGGATTTCTTCTTGTACAAATAATTTGAACAAACACATCCTCTTCAACATCTTCAATATTTGTTGGTTGAAACTTGATTTGAGAAACCCTTGTAAATTTTACATTGTTTATGGCTTATCCATCACTATATTACTTTCAGTGTTCTTTCTTTCATATAGTCTTGTCGAAGCCTCAAACATTTCCTTTGCAGTTTCCAATTTTGACACATGAGGAATCAACTGATCCTTGATAGAATCTGACCAGATACTCTTAGCTTTGATCATATTATTCTTGTACCTTATATTGGCCTCCTCTTCTTCTTGATCCTAAATATATTCATTGGCATAGCTTGCCAAGGTAATTCTCTTCTAGTATAATGAGTATCCTATGCTTCCATGATCTAAAATTGTTTTCTCCTTCTAATGTATCTTCAAACCTTAGGTTTGAAGACATTCTAACAAGATTAGGATTTTGACATATAAACCCTAGCAGGAGGTAGGCCAAAAATTAAAGTTTCCAAATGGAAAAACTAATCCAAGGAAAATATGTTCCTTATAAAGGCTAGTTGAATAGTCCTTCTTTTTAGTCATATATGTGGATATAATAGGAAAAACCTAGAAGTCCTAGTTTTCCTGATGTAGTAGTAACTAGGTCAAAATTGAAAATTATCGTATCTGAAAAACTACATCCACAAGAATATTCTCCCTCCTAGAATGAGTTGAATAATCCACCTTTTCAAATAAATCTGTGGTTTTAAATGCCTGGAACGGGAAGCCCTAGTTTTTTGGTTATATCATAAATTAGGGAAAAACTAAGAAGTATTAGAATGGAGATCTATTTCCATAGAAGAATGTGCCATTTTGACACAACTACCAAGACATATATTTCAAGACAAATATATGGATGGAAAGGACTAAACTTTTATTCCTTAGTTTACAACTTTCACAAATGTCGTAAGTATTTGTCACAATGATTTATTCCAGCCTTCCTCTTATACCATGTAAGAATTTTAACTTAAGAGAAATTATATTAGACTTTCATTCAATTTTCCATATCATGTCATAATAATTGCATGCATAAATATCACCAAAAGAAACACATTCAACAATGGACATAAATATTTATCCTTGGAAAATCCTTTCATGGGAAAACCCCAACAAAAATTATTCAATATAGATTGGTAAAAAAAGTACAATATCAATATAGTGAAGAGCTAATGCTGATCCAGATTTATGCAGGAATGCAACAGAATACACAAATAACCATAGAAACAAATATGTAGCAAAAATAACACTTCATTTCATTAATCAATAACTGAAACTTGTTTACATACAGAATGGAAATAAACTAGCTAGGGTGTTGGTAGCTTATCTCTGAGAAGAGATGTGGCGGTTACATGCCTTTGAACTCTTTGTTACAAGGAGGCTTGAAGGCCTATATATTATTGAGAAACAATGGAAACCCTACACATCCAAAAACCTAACCCTAGGAGATGAAACGCCTTAATGTGGGCCCCGTTGGGTAACTTGGTACATCAATTTCCCAGGGTCGTAACTTTAGCATACTACCTTCGTTTGACGCGCATGATACATTGTTAGAAAGATATGTTTAAGGAATACATCCATAAACAACAAATATTGAGTCTAGAATGCATTCATATTTTCCCAACAATTCGATTCCAAAAAAACGTCGTATAGGGCCTCAAAACGGCTCCGGAAGTTTAGGACCCGAAAACTGCCAAAAATAGTAAATTGTGCTACAATTAAGGAAACTAGAAAATTGAAAGAAATAGTGGTGGGGGTCCAACAGGAATAGGTGGGTGGCCACCAATATCCTCCCGGATCAAATCCTCTCTCATGGAAAATACCCAAGAAGCAAAGATAAGATAATATAACCCCAAGCTAATTCTCTCTCTCTCTCTCTCTCTCTCTCTCTCTCTCTCTCTCTCTCTCATGTGCAATACAATGAGGAGCTAATACTCTCTCACGAAAAATACCCAAGAAGCACAAATAAGATAATATAACCCCAAGCTAATTCTCTCTCTCTCTCTCTCTCTCTCTCTCTCTCTCTCTCTCTCTCTCTCTCTCTCTCTCTCTCTCGCGCGCGCGCATGTGAGTGCTCTTGTTTCATTGGATTAAGAAAAGTTGTGTTATGTGTTCAAATGAGGAATGTGCCCCCCTTATTTATACTCTTTTCTGGATGAATTTTTCACTATAGGGCCGTCTTTTTTGTGGTAGTTTTACCCAATGTTGGGGTAGTTTTATCCAGTGACTAGGGTAGCTTTACCTAGCATTGGGCCAATTTACCTAGTGACTTAGGTATTTCTACCCAATGATTTATGTGGGGCCTATTTTTCTACTTTCGATTTATTTCTTGATAGTATGTTTTAGCATTATTCTTTTAGAGTTATTACATGATCAAATACAATAAGAATATGTTCTGAATCTACCCAAAAAATCAACAAGTTCATTCATAATTAGATAAAGGTAAATTGTTGCATAAACACAATATACAAGAAAATACTCATATTTATTGAAAATAGGTGGAAAAGAGACTGATTATGTGGGAGAAATTTTCCACCCAACAATAGGAATGTTTTTGAGCATATAGTATATTCATAGGAAACCCCTGAGATGAGCTATGAGGCCTCCAAGCCACTATGTTCCTTTCAAACATTCCAAGTAGAAATCAACCAAGGATTCTCTAGAATCTTATGAGAAACAAAAATCAATGGGTAAAGGTTCTAATTATCCCAAGCCTCTTTTCTCACCTACAATCATCTCCTCTCTAAGGTTTTTCAGTCCCTTGTGCCCCATTCAATTCTAGGTGTTTAGCAGTCTGGTAAAAAAAATGGTATGGCAATGGAAAATAACAGTAAAAGGAAAAACGTGTAGGCTAGCATAAAACTTATATCCCCAATATGCTTGTAAGATAATCGATAAAATGGATAATAGGCTCTCCAAAAGAGATGAGAGGATGGTGAGTAAAATAAATTTGACATAACTTTTAAGCATAAAAGAGAGGAATCTTACAACAGCTATAGAAGTATGTCCATCACATTCTTCCTTAACTACATGAGAAGACCTTCACCACCTACTTCCCACATGAATTCAAGAATGGATTTTAATATTCAAACGAAGTAATTTGTGCATTTAAAGAACATGATAGAAAGATATGATTTCTAAGGTTGACACCTAGAAATAGAGGATTTAATATCTAATAGCCACCCCCCCTCCTTCTCTATTCCCATCTAGTGTAATCATATCCCCTCCTTTTGTTCTCTCTGAACAACTCAGTTTGAACAATTTATTATTTTTCATCATTATATTTACATAAAATTTGAAATGGAAGAATAGGCATCCATATGCTCCATATAGATATATTCACATTAAGCATTCCTATCCATTAACTAGTCGGTCCTTGCACGTGAAATCCACACCAGAAATTGATACTAGCATATTTATATCATTTAGATGATTTGATTTAATATATTCCTAGTCAAACTAAGGGTATTATACATGACATGAGGATTCACCTTATGATTTCCATGACATGAAATATACTTATGGGATGACATTGTTGGGAAATTCAATAGATGCAAGGGCTATATTATGGATTCACACATTTTCCTAGGAATTTATCTTATCACATGTTTGACCACACCAAAATCTGGGTGTATGATGTCTAGAGGAGAGTGGTTTCTTGCATCGATATTTTTTATGCCCCTTGATCTTAGTGGGACATCCATTGGTTGTTTTCTAATGTATTATTGGTTTATATTGCAGCACCAATAGTAATATGATGTATTTCAGTGCTATGATGACATATTCATATACTCTTTATAAGTATATATGAATTTACATTGTTTCCTTTTCCTTATGTAGTCATCACATGACTAGGTAATGGGACATGGTTAGAGCTTGTGTGGTGGTAGATAGTTCCTAGGTGATGAGTGCACTAGTATTTTGGGCCTTACTTTACAAATGAATTATTATTTTCCATGATTATATCACTTCCTCATTCATAAGTTTCCATATGGGCCCCTATTCACATTGTTCCAAGATTTATTGTCGTCTATTAGACATGATTCAATGTAGGGTTGAACCTCATGTTTGGGTGTCTTATCACTAGAATGTGTATTTCACATGTAGATTACATATAGGCATGATTAAATTTACAACATTATATAATTCTTGGTTGTGTACCTCTGTTCACATGGCTATATTATTTTGTGGGGTTTTGTTTGACATGGATTAGTTTGGTTTGAACCCCTTGGTGTGAGAGCTCTAGTTTTATAGGGAAATTTTAACGCATGGAACACCTTTTAATGAAATATAGTATCTAGCCTACTGGAGCACTCCTCTTGTCCACAATTTTTGACCTATTTTAACTATATTAGAGGATTATTGCATGAGAACCCTTTCTTATGTGGGTTGTCTCCATATTTTGATTGGTTTATAATAATGTGGATCAAGACTCTAGCTAGTTTTCTCACCCTCATTAGCACAATTTAAACATATTATGGAGACAAGGGTGGTTTGGGACCCTTGGTTTTCCTTCCGAACACTTGGAGGACTCAAACTATCATTAACATTGCCACGTCTTTTTTCACATCGATGGCCTTTGGAGGCAACAAAAAACTCTTTTGATCGGTCAATATTCAAATTATCTCATTCATATCCATTGATTCTAACTTAATCATCCTTAAAAATAAATTGCAACATTAATCAACACCTTAATTGAGATTAATCGACTCCTTAATTACCCCCATAATTCATCCCAACAGTTCTAAATGGCTCTAACTATAAAATTCCATCGATCTTGACACATTCTTGTCGATATGAATTTTTGTACATAAGAGTTGTAAATCAAATATCGAGAGATAAAAAATGCTCTCCTATGAGACCTTTCCAACATTTCAACTTCGACTAGAAAGTTAGAAGCCCCAAAACTATTCACAAACACAACAACCCTCAACTTGTTGAGTTTAACGTTTTCAACATCGGGAATCAAAAGTTGAAACTTACAACTTCAGCCCTTCATCACACCTTTGATGTTAATTTCACCACAAACTACTTGGATGGGAGTCAAGAGTCAAAACATTGCCACAATGTTGTTAAATGTAATTTTGATTCCTGACTTCTACCCTCAGCACCCTGGTGTCGAAACTTTGACATTGGCACCGGAACAACTACCTTTCCAATAATTTCACATTATGTATGACATTGGCATGTTGTCACTCCACTCCAACACACAACACCCTTTCTCCATCAACTCGTCGACCCGACATCGATAAGTCATTATCGGTGCCATCACAACAACCACTTCAACAACTTATGAACTAATCCGACGTCATCTCTCTGACATCAGCATGTCAACACTAGATATGTTGGCAGGATACCATCTATCCAATACTTAGATACTTTTTCCACCTTTTTCAACAACTTTAGTACTGTAAATTTGGCCATAAAAAAATCTGTGTATTTCTCCCAATTTGGAGGCAAATTACATGGCTTAGGAAACATGTTGACACAATGAATTTATCCTCTTACTGCGGCATGGTTTGGCATGTGCAATTCAACATCACCGCATCAAAATGGAATTAACAATTAATGCAATTCCTATCCCATCCAGTTCATTCACCAATGGAATCATAACCAAACACATGTGCAATCCATGCATGAACTAATGTATGCATCACATCCATAAAACAATAACTCATTCACAACATGTATCTCATTTCAACAATGCACAATCATTCCATAATGTAATTCAAGCTATCATAGCATTCCATTCAACATGAGTAAACAGTCATTCATCACATAGCAATTATGATCATTCATAACAATAGAATTCTTATGTTTTATAGAAGCTATCCAAGTAAATAGCTAAGTGGGGTCAACATTACACCCAACTATAGGTATCTGTCTAGCCTATATTATTTTATTTGAGAGACCACCCCCAAGACGGAATGGTTTATCAACTAAGGACTCACTCAAGATCACTCTCGGCAATACAAACATACACTCAGGATAAGCCAATATACAATTAGGTTTATCAATACCTCAAAGAGATAAGCATGAGGACTATTGACAAGTGAGATCCCCTGTAGAGATACAAAAAATATCCATTACCATCATCCATCCTCGACACCTATGAAAGTTCCACTCTCATTATGACTAAGGCCCCCTTATTGCTACATAGTTCTTCGATTGCCCCTTCCCTTGACATTGACCTAGGATAACACATTTAGTACAAGATGCTACCATCGACCAGGATCTCTTTCCTTCATTGAATTCAATATTCTATGCCAATTCCTCAACGCATTCAACATTTCCAATCTTGACACTTTTCCATCAATCCAAATATCCTCTAATCGTGGTTAGGAATTCCCCCTGCCCACATCCAATTTGTCCTTAATCTTCCTCATGGGTTCAAGGTGAACCACGCTTCACCCTCCTTCTCTTTGCAATTAAACTCATAGTTCCCTCTTTTCTCTTTGTTGGGTCATGGCTCTTCACATTGGGTACAGGATAAATTAAATGCAATACTCCCACCAATTAAACCATCACTCCCCATTCTAGGTCCCTGTCCTAGGGAAATCAATTCCATAACTTCCTTTACTACAGTAATTCATCCCATACCTGGACATACAGACGTTGATCTTATCCCCATTATCCATTAAAATGCAGGAGATATTCTCCCAACTACTTTGTTACAACAATTTAAGAGTGGAAAGGGCATCCTCTTGGTTACTCATGGTGACACGTGGAAGCAAAGGGTTGACTCTCATGTTCCTCCTCACCTCTCCCTACTGGATAAAACTCATATCCCCAATTTAATTCGTTGTTTACTCCACAACCAACCTTGGACATTGTTTTAACAACATAAATGTTTACATGTTCTTACATGGAAAATGGATTATCAGCATATGGCTGTAAAATACATAATACTTACATATATTTCTTTAGTTATTCAATAGAAGTTCCTTGGACTTGAGCTCCACGTTATGAACCATACATCACATACACCAGATTTACATTACAATCCATTATACATATAAAATAGGGGTCAAAATGGGATATTACAATCCCATCTGCCTAAAAAGAACATCATCCTCGGTGTTCTCCAAACTGAACAAAAATGGTTATGCCTCTTTCATGGCATCATCCATCTCCCAAGTAGCCTCATATTGTCCAAGGTGTTCCCATCACACCTTCACCTTCCCGATGGCTTGGTTCCAGAGAAAGGTCACCTTCTTGTCTATGATGAACATATTCTCTAACTGGAACTCTCCCTTAGGATCCACCTGAATCACATTCCAAACAATTATTTGTTTAGGGTCATGTATATATGTTTTAACCAAAGAAACATGAAAAAAATTATTCCCTCTCATATCAATAGGAAATGCAATCCTATATGCAACTAGTCCCATCTTATCAAGGAATTCAAATGGTCCACAATATATGGGTTTCAACTTGGCACAAATCCCCAACTTCAGGTAACGTTTCTTTGGATTCGCTCTCAAATAAAAATGATCTCCAACTTTACATTTTTTTCACTCTCTTCATATCTACATAACTTTTCTACATGTCTTATGCTGCTTTTAAATTTTCTACGTCCTAAGAATTTCATGTTCCATCTCCTGAATAATCTCTGGTCCAAGCACTATCCTATTTACTCGGTTGTCCCAATTTACATGATTTCTACATCCCTTTCCATACAATGCCTCAAATCGACTCATTCCTAATCAGATGATTGACATCCATGATTATATACAAATTTTACCAAGCGTAAGTAATATTACCACTTGGATGGATTTTCCATCACATACATACTTAACATATCTTCATGGACTTGATTCACCCTCTCCCTATGACCATGTGTTTGAGGATTATAGGTTGTACTAAAATTAAATTGAGTCCCTAACTCTTGAAACAATCCTTTCCAGAAATTTGATGTGAACTTTGCATCTCTATATGAAATGATTGAATTGGTTAACCCATGCAATCTGGATATTTCTTTCATGAATATATCTACTATGTCACTTGCTTTGTGAGTGGACATGACTAGGATAAAATGGGATGCCTTAAAAAAAATTCCACCACCACCATGATTGAATCATGATTCTTCACTATCCTGGTAAAACCTATTATGAAATCCATAGAAACTACTTCCCATGTCCATTTTCAAATGGGAAAAGGTTGTAACAATCCTGCTAGATGTTGATGTACTACCTTAACCTCTTAGCACTGCTGACACCTAGAGATATATTATGTTATATACTTCTTCATCCCATGCCAAAAGTACTGCTTTCTTGTTGTTTTTATGGTATGCTGGTATCCTGGATGTTCTGAGTATGGTTTCTAGTCAATTTCATCCATTACCATTTTCTTTAACTATGCGCAATGTACATCCTGCTTTGGTAAACAACAATACCATCTTCTTGAAGCTGATAACATGTACACTTTCCATTTGGATCTCCCAACAAAAAATTATATTACACCTAGAGATAACTTCATTCCCACTTTGGGTTTCAAGAACTTTTGTATTCAATTTTGACTCACATATGCTTATGGATGCTACATGAAACTTCCTACTAAGGGAATAAACAACCTTGTTCTCCTTTCCTTTCACATGCTTAATTTGAAAACCAAATTTAGATAGGAACTCCAACCACCTATCTTTCCTAGAATTTAATCCTGGCTAGTCAAACAAAGATTTTAGGCTAATATGGTCTATTTTTTGCTTGAATATTCTCCCTAACAAATAATGACACCAAATTTTGAGTGTTCACTATGGAATCTAGCTCCAAATCATGGACCACATAATTTATCCCGTGCTCCTTTAATTTTCTTGACTCGTAATAGATCATGTATCCTTCATGCATAAGCATACCTCCCAACCCTTCAACACATGCATCATTACACACCGCGAACTCCTTACTTGGGTCAACAATATTGAAAATAGGGGCATGGGTAAGTGAATGCTTCAATCACTAGAAATTCACCACACACTTATTATACCACATAAAATTCACATTACTTCTCGACAATATTGTGATTGGATGGGCGATTTCAAAAAACCCTTCAAGAAACTAGTGGTAATACCCTGTAAAACCCATAAATGATCTGACATATGCAACATTATTTTTTGTAGTACAATTCATTATGGATTCAATCTTCTCTGGGTCCACCGCAATTCCTTCCTCATATATAATGTGTCCCAAACACTGTACCTTGTGCTGATAAAAATTACACTTGCTCAACTTGGCATATAGTTTATGCTCCCTAAGAACTTGCAACACCATTCTGAAGTGCTCATGATTCTCTTCTTCACTTTTGGAGTACACAAGAATATCATCTAAGTACACTATCACAAAATTGTCCAAATACTCACTAAATATATTCTTCATGAGGCACATGAATGTGGCGGGGCCATTGGAGACCAAATGGAACCACTGTGGACTCCTAATGGTCATATATCGTCTCGAAAGTGGTATTGTAAATGTATTCTTATCTTATCATCACTTCATGGAAACCATACCTCAAATAAATATTCAAATACACTCTGGCACCCTTTATTTGATCAAACAAGGGCATCAATTTTGGGCAAGGGGTACTTCTTCTTGACTGTCACTTTGTTGAGATTCCTATAATCAATGCACATCCTCAAGGTGCCATCCTTCTTATTAAAAAATAACATCGATGCTCCCAAAGGGGGCACACTGGGTCTAATATAATTATTAGCCATCAAACCTATAGTTGCATCTTCAATTATACAAATTCTAGAGTGATAATTCTATAAGGATATTTGGAAACTTGTACTTCCCTTGGAACAAGATTTATTGTGAAATCGATGTCCCTTTTTGGTGGCAGTGTGGGTACTTCATCTGGAACTTCATATTTGAACTCTTGCAACAATGGATAGTCGTCTATCATTGGACCTTTTTCCTCTGAATCTGATGCATGGGATGCATAGAGCTAGCAACCTTTCTTTCACAACTTCCATAGTTGCAAAGATGAGATCTGTCTAACTGATACCTTCATGGAAATCCCTTTCACCACTCTTGTCCCTCCCTTTACATCAACACATTCGAGAGTCTTTGCATATCATTCCAACTTGTCTGTATGATTTTCTAATAAATCCATGCCAATGAGGGAATCATAAGATCATAATGGAAGTATATTCAAATTCACTTTGGTGAGGAATCGATTCACCTCTACAGGACTCTCCATCACCGCTTCATTCACTCTTCTCTTTGTACCGGTGGCTAACTAGACTAGCCAAGACTTATCATGTTTCACTTTTCTAAGATAACAATACTTAACCAATTTTGGATCAAAAAAACTGTGGGTGGATCCAATATCAATCAAAACAAAAAAATACTATTGAGTGATCTTACCTTCAACTTCCACTATTGCTGATCGATGGTCTTCCTGATAATTTTCTAGATTTGCATGGGTTCGAGGAGTTTCTATGGACAAATATTACACAGTAACTACTACTTCTAGGTTATAAAACCTACGAGGTTTCTCTCCTTGATGTGTAGGATTCCTATGCATGTGGTTTCCTCCACATCCACAAACCTAAAGTGTCCCTCTTTCTTTTGCTACTGTTGGCCTAACTCCACCTCATGTTTGTTTCCCTTATGGAAAATTCCTTTGCTAAATTCCTAATAGAATTTTAAAACCACTTTTCTTTTGATCAAATCTTCCCTTTGTTTCCTTTCCATGCTAGGTTAACCTCTAATTTACCTTTTCTTAGTTCATAACAATGCATAGCCATTGTGATGGCTTCATCTATACTAATTTATTAACAAACTCAATTCTCTCTCTGTAACTCTAGGCCAGACTTCCAAGCAAGCTTTGAATCATTACTCTTTCATTTTTTATGTAACCCACATACTTCAACAACTCCAAAAACTTGTGGACATCCTCTTCCATTGGTTTGTGCCCCAACTTTAGTTCATGGAATTCTTTCCTCTTGTCATCATAGTACCTAGTAGATAGGTACTTTTATTTGAAATTCCTATGGAATTGCTCCTAGATGATCTAGATCTCCTTATTTATTTTTGGTTACATGAGTTGCTCCCACCACATTGAAGCACGTCCATTGAGGTTGTAGATTGATACCCTAGCCTTTTCATTCTATGAATAATGATGAATCATGAAAGAATTTTTCAGTCCTAAAAAACATACCTTTGCTTCCTAGGATGTCTAATTTTCTCCATCAAATGTGGGAGCTCTTGCCTTTCTAATTTCTCCGTGCAAAATTCTATGGAAGTATCTTCTATAGTCATACCTTCGGGAAGCACATTCTGGATGACTTTGGGAGCCACATGAATCACATGATATTCCAGAAGAAGACCTTGATGAAGATGACTTGCATGCGTTGCTTATAGAAACCTTTCTTGGAATTAATGTCCTCTTCTCATAGAGGCCTCTAGAGCATATCTCGGCATTTCTGTGACCAATACCACTTGGATTGGATCCCATATTAATCCACTGCTGAATATTAGTGACACTCTAGAGAATGGAAGGGTTGACATGGTTTTGTTCCTCTTGATATTTGATCAACCTTTCACTGAAGCTTTTCATCGTTTCAATCAAGTTATAAGGAGTAATATGATCCCTTATCCCATTAGAATTTGTCTCAGCATCTTGTTCTTGCATATTTTCACCATGGACATCCTCTTCACGCTCATAAGGATCTTGTGCATCACTCATGGTCATCATTACCTTTCCAAATTCTTCCCTTTTATGGTTGTTCCAAATACTATCGACTACAACCAATGTGCATCGTAGAAACATTTATTAGACATATTAATAATGCATGAAAATATATACAACTATCATCATTGGAAATTTATTAAATTAAGATCACATGCACTTGTTGTGCATCCCTAATTTACGTCCTATAATCGTGGATTCAGACTAACATCCCCATTGTTGTGACAATTCATTATGACTTCCTTCTTGTAAGCATGCATTCTGGCCCAAACAACCTAAGTGTTTCAAACCTTCACTCTAATACCACTCTATAATATCCTCGGTCACCTAAAAGGCATTTGGAGGTGAAACGAAACTATTTTGATTGATCAATATTCAAAGTTTCTCATTCTAATCCATTGATTCCAACTTTATAATCCTTAAAACTAAATTGGAACATTAATCAAAACCTTAATTATGATTAATTGGCTCCTTAATTACCCTTGTATTCCATCCCAACGGTTCTAAATAGCTCTGATCGTCAAATTCTGTCGATATGACTTTTCCATACATCGGAGTCAGAAATCAAATATTGAGAGCACAAAACTGCTCTCCCATGAGACCTTGTCGACGTTTCGACTATGATATAGTCGGAAGTAGGAAGTGCCCAAATTGTTTTCCAACACAATGACCCCCGACTTGCCAACTCCAATGTTTTTGACGTCAGGAATCAAAAGTCAAAACTGCCAACTTCTTCCCTTCAATAAACATTTGGTGTCGATTTCACCGCCAACTTCCCAATTAGGAGTCTAGAGTCAGAACATGGCCTTGATTCGGTTATGAAATTCTGGTTCTTGACTTCCATTGTCATCACCCTAATTCCAAAACTTCAACATTGGCACCAACACAAGTAGCTTTCTAGTAATTTCACACCACGTTCGACGTCGACACGCCAACGCTCAGCTTCAACAAATGAACCCCTTTCTCCATCAAGCAACTGAATAGATGATGGCATGCCAGCATTTATGCCAGTAAAATTACCACTTCATCGACCTGTGAACCAATTTGACATCGTCTCTCTAGCGTCAGCACGTCAGCACCCGATATGTCGACAAGAGACCATCTACCCAATACTTCGCTAATTTTTCCACCTTTTTCCACGGGTTCTGTATTATGATTTTGGTGATCCCCCATAGAGATATAGATGATCTCCATCGGCCTTAGCTAGCCTTGGCACCCCTATCACTTCCACTCTCATCCTGAGTAACATCCCCTTCTACTACATAGCCCCTTGGGTGCCCCTTCCCTCATCATTGACATAGGAAACCACACCCAATCCAAGTTGCTACCATTGAACGTGTTCTCTTTCCTTCACCGAATTCAATAGTCTATGCCAATTCTTAAATACATTCAACATTTCCAATCTTGGATTTTTTTCCAAGACACCAAATATCCTCTGATTGGTGCTGGGAATTTCACCACCCCCCTCCCCCCGCCCCCTCACACACACACACATAGATAATTTGTCCTCAAACTTCATCATGGGTTCAAGGTGAAGCACACTTCACCCTCCTTCTCTGTGCAATTCAACTCAACTTTCCCTCTATGCTCTTTGCTGGGTCACGACTCTTCACACTAGGTTCAGGATAAACAAAAATGCACTACTACCACCAATTGAACCATCACTCCTCATGTTGGGTCCTTGACCCATAGAACGAAATTCCACACATTCCTTAACTGCATTAATTCATCCCATACCTTGTCATACCCACATTGATCTCATCCCTATGCTTCATTAAAATGTGGGAGATATTTTCCCAACTACTTTCTTAGAACAATTTAAGAGTGGCAACGATGCCCTATTGGGTTCTCATGGTGACACGTGGAAGCAAAGGGATGACTCTCCCATGCACCCTCACCTCTCCCTAGTAGATAACACTCACATACCCAATTCGATTCATTGTTGCCTCCATAGCCAGCCTTGGACATTGTATTTCGTATTATAAATATTTGCATGTGGTTACATTGCACATGCATTACTAGCACATGGCTATAAAATACATAATAAATGCCTCTATTACTTTAGTTATTCAATAACAGGTCCTTAGCCTTGAGCTCCACACTATGAAGCATACATAGCATACACTATATTTGCATTAAAATCCAATATACATAGGAGTAACTATCTACTCGACAATTTGCACTGAGGTCCACCCTACGCCGTCTATTAATAGCTTACTCCGTTAACCTAACTTCCTTGAAACTTATCCCGCATTCATTCATCTTACATATTACTCCATGGGAATAAGCTGATTCCATGACACTTTGAAATTTTTTAGATCAGGGGAACGGGACTACCGCACGGTGGGTTACTGGTTTGAAAACAAGATTTCCATCCTTGCGCAAATTGAAAAGGATGAAATGGATTTGACAAAGAGTTCGATCCCATGTTCATGGGACTTTGAATGTTCCATGGGATAACATGGAAAAAAATAGAAGATAGTGGGTATATTTATCATTCCAGGAAATGTTTGCAAGTATCATTCAACGACACTTTGAATGTTCCATGGTTCCATGGGATAACATGGAAAAATAGAAGAGACTGGGTATATTTATCATTCCTGGAAATGTTCGCAACTATCATTCAACGTTCACTGATCATTTGATTTGTGAAAAAAAAAATTACACACCTGGAGAGCCAAATCTTCTGTTCGGAGTAATGCATTATTAGACTGTGAATCTTTGAATCCCATGATGTTGTGTGTTGTGTAATTCATAACTAGGTGAATTTTTTATTAAAACAATATAACAAAATATAAATGTAATTTATAGAAAAAAGTTAAAAAAACACACCCAAAACAGGAATTCATAGAATAGAGAATGAATCCAAAAAATTATCTCTTGGCCTTGAACTCTTCTTAGGGTAGAAAAAAGAGTAGTCCAAATCCTATAAAAGATGAGATGGCAACCAAAGAATAACCTACAGTAAAATAGAAAAAATAACCTCCAATAAAATAGAAGAAAAGAAACCCATAATTCATTCTAGATAAGTTTGTTTGGCACAATAAATTGTACAAAACCCACACAGTAAATCCTTCATTACAGTAAAGGAAATGGGTTACCAGAAGACAATCAATGCAAGGAACTCATTTCATCAAAACTGTAGTGCAACCTTCTGGGGAAAATGGGGAAAACCCACAGAATCAAAACAATAATTTATATTCTCTCTCACAATAAAAGATTGAATAAAGAAAACCCAAATTCTATAAAGTGGTGAACTTCCCAAAATACAAATTGTTTGTTAAACTACAAATTTTGCAAGCATTCCCAATTTCTGATGGTGAACTAAAATGCATAAATCTCGAAGAGCATAGTGGGTAAGGCCCTTTTAAAATGCATAAAGCTTAAAATTTGAACACATAAAGCTTAAATGCATTGAACGGATGGATGTAATTCCTGTAATATTGATATTGTATCATGATTCATGATATTGTATGGGAAGCCAATATTATAATATTGTATTATTGGCTGTAATTCCTCCATCTCTCGACTCTCAAAAGACTTTGGATAAGCAAAATTCGAATGAAAATACTGAATGTATAGATTTTTATCTCAATTCGATCACAAAAGGCTTTATGACTTTAATTTTGAATGGGAAGCTGGAAATATAATGATATGTGCATCGTCTTCATACAAGGTCTAAAATGAATAGATAGTTTAATACAACAATGTTGACATCACATGGGGAGATGGTCGAGCTAAAATCTTTGACAAACGGACAACAATTACACAGCTCACTTTCGATCAAACTTCAAATAATACTTGTTTAGAAGTTGGGCAAACTCGAGAAGTCTCATGAATGAATAACATAGTAAACTATCACATAACGACGTCAAGTGGACCCCAATGAAAATCGTCAAGTAGATATCTTATTCCATATACATATACAACACGAGTCAAAATGGGTCATTAAAAACATGATTGACCACATGCATTGGCTACTTGCACACTTTACTAAGTCAATCTAACTTTAGTGACCACTGCTTGAAAATTCAATTAACAGTTTTACATCATGATTAGAGTTGAATACATTAATAGTGTTTGCACATGGATCAAAATGGGTCATTAAAAACATGATTGACCACATGCATTGGCTACTTCCAGACTTTACTAGGTCAATTTAACTTTAGTGACCACTGCTTGAGAATTCAATTAACGTTTTTACATCATGATTAGAATTGAATACATTAATAGTGTTTGCACATGGATCAAAATGGGTCATTAAAAACATGATTGACCACATGCATGGGCTACTTGTACACTTTACTAGGTCAATTTAACTTTAGTGACCACTCCTTGAGAATTCAATTGATAGTTTTACATCATGATTAGAATTAAATACATTAATAGTGTTTGCATATAGATCTAGGCCCGTGTAAAATTTTCTAGGGAACACCACCCCTTTGAGGATTCTATTATTATCACTCTTGGTCAAGGTGTTCCGAGATACAATCTCGAACACATCTCTAATGTTCACTCTACATGGGATATTATTATGCGCGTAGGATAAACGTTCACCAAATCGCCCCGCTTTGCCGGCGAATTTTGTATAGAAACCGGTCTAGATGGTTAACAGAAAGTGTTATTTTTTCAATTAAAAGATTTTTGCGATTAGATTTAGTTGATCTATACAAAATGGCCTATTTCAAAACGACCCAGATTGCCCAAATTGTAATTTAAAACGTCGAAATCGTTGTTTCAGCAAAATATTCTCTGCCGGATTCCAGCGAGTCGAGGGCGATTTGGTGAACGCTTATACTGCTCCATTATTATGTTGTTCATAGATGAGAAAATCTAACAACTTTGCACATCTCCCTACAATGCACCTTTAATGGAGAATTTTATTGGTCCAACGTCTCCTTCTTGCATGTTCGGATGATTCAAGTAGTCGTATTTATATTATGTTTGCATAATTTATATTATGTCGTGGTGGTGGACATTTTCTTTATTGGTAGAATTATGGGGTCGAATGCTTTCTCTAAGGAACTAGTTGAGCATGATGACGATTTGGCATATTATTATATGACTTGTTATTATTATATGATTGGTTGACTCCTCAGTCTTGGGATATAATTGTTTTCACACATCTTTCTCGTGGTTACACATTACGCATTAAAGACCATGTTCAAGAGGAGACTTAAGGGGTGACATAGCTATGAGGTCACTCTTTAAATTGTGTATATACTTATGATCCATTCATCATCTTTATAAAGGGTCAAACTACTTAATTAATACTCATTGCACATGCTTTAATGTTTTATGGAAAGATTTGTAGTACTATTTTTCAGCAAATGTTACCATAATGGAGCCAAAAGAGGTGTGGATATTCCTTTCTCTCTAGTTCCTTTAATGTATTTTTAATGAAAGTAGTCTTATTTGCATCTAACCTATTAAAGAAACATGCTTTTATTTCTTTAGTAAAATTCACGTCGCTGGAAGGTGAACATTCACAAGCCCTTTTTTTATAATTTCTTTGTTAATTTCCACCTATTTATGCATTGTTGGACCATGCATTTCATAGTTTAGTTTTCTCCAAAATCATTGTGAGCAAGAACCTTTAAATATACCAAATTTTCTTCGTTGTTTAATCTAAAAACGAGTCACTTGTCTCCCTTTCATTCACTTTTTAAACAAAAAAATCTAAATAATTTCTTGTTATTTATAAATCTAGAATTTAATATTATAATATTTTATATACAAACTATATTTATATAAATTATTAAATGTCCTTAATTTCCTTATAATTTGGTGGACTTAATTTATTATTCTTATAGAATCCCCTTGTGATGTTTAATCTGAAACGAGTCATTTGTCTCCCTTTCATTCACTTTTAAAACAAAAAATCTAAATAATTTCTTGTTATTTATAAATCTAGAATTTAATACTATAGTATTTTATATACAAACTATATTTATATAAATTATTAAATGTCATTTATTTCTTTATAATTTGGTGGAATTAATTTATTTTTCTTATAAAATCTAACTATATTTATATAAATTATTAAATGTCCTTAATTTCCTTATAATTTGGTGGACTTAATTTATTTTTCTTATAGAATCCCCTTGTGCTTCAGGAGATCCAACCTAAAGTGAGGTGACTAATTACTATGGCAAGGACAATGAATAGACTTCCTATGTTTCCTTAAGTTTAATTTATATTTAATACTTAACTTTTTTATTATAATTGACATTATTTTTAAAAACAAAATATATTTACAATAATAAATAATCTTTTAAAATCGTTATTATTTTTTCATTATATTTATACATTATAGTATTTTTTATATTTATTTTTTTCAAAACTTTTTATAATATTTTTATAGATATACTAAAAATATATATATATATGTATATATCATATTTCATTTTCTTTCAAATTTCTCTTTGCCATTTTTTCAAAATTTTCAATGCTACACCATATATTATTGTTAACTTAACTTAAATTTTCAATGATATACTATATATCATTGTTAACTTTGTTATGAATTGAAATTTCAGATAGAAATGATAAAACTATTGTATATTTAGAAAGCTACGTTATCTTTCATATAAATTATATGCAAATTCAGTATTTGTGAATAATATGGTGTTATTTGTTTAAATATTTTCTATATAATAACTTAATGTGGAATGAGATTGTAAAGTCCCCAAAAATTGAAAAGAGAAATTTTTTTTATAGGCTAGTAGAAAAACTACCCAAAGAGGATCATTATTACTCCTGCGGAATTATATGCGCTACTTAACTTTCGATCTCTTCAGAAACTGATCATACTG
>LPNX010856932.1:0-29097 GCA_001517045.1 Pseudotsuga menziesii
TGCCCGAGCCTAGAAATGGGCTCTACCTGAAGAAGTACTATGCTTAGGCCTAGCACTTTTTCTTGTATATTAGTGTATGTATTTTATGTACATTAGGTTTTCAGTTTTGTTTTTTATATAATCTGCTGGTGGTTGCAGATGTCTTCCGGAATGTATGTAGGTTTCGCTGATGGCGCCAGCCGTCATACTTGTAACCTGGCTTCGGCAGCATGGGTTATCTATTCTCCCACAGGACAGCTTGTTGCCGCGGGAGGCGCTTGCTTAGGTCCTGCCTCTAATAATGTTGCTGAATATAGGGCGGTTATTGAGCTTTTATGGGACGCGTTGTCACGTGGTATTACCCAGCTTGAGGCCCGTTTGGATTCCCAATTGGTTGTTTCCCAGCTCAATCGAGCTTACCAGGTACGAACTTTACATTGTTACGTCAGTTCATGAGAATTCATTCATTGGAAAGGCATTTTGAAGTTATTACTTTTAATCATATTCCAAGGAGTCAAAATTCATTATCTGATGCATATGCAAATTACATTTTAGACTGGCATCTCACACACATTCAATAAAATTATACAACAAACACATAAAAAACATTTGTAAATATACTGACAACCAAACACAATATATATATATATGTAAATATCTGTTCATACAATAGATAGGCCGAGTCTGATCCGTAGATCCCAAAATATCCAAAATATACAAAATATGGATCGTAGTCCATCAAAATGCCCTAAAACTATGACTGTCCGCCGTGACCACTAGGACCTGGCTGGTCCCCGTGATCTCTGCGCCCCCTGGCCTCCTCAGCCTCCTCGGCTGCAGCTGCCTCGACCGCATCCCTGTAGACTACTACTGCCGTAGCTACCCGTCTGAAAAGACGTAGCCAGGCTGGGGGCACCCCAACGACGAACTCCTGCATGGCTGCAGGGAGATGCTCTATCCGTATGGTGGGTACCCGCTCAGTAAGCGTGGTCAGCTTCGCCTCAAGTACCTGGATCAGCCCAGGATCTCCTCCTGCCACAGGACGTACGAAGGTACGTGGGTTCCCTGCAGGGCGGACCGGTCCAATATCTGCATTTTGACATATGAGTCGGGTCAGATTTGTGCATATGTATATATCATACTAGTGAAAAAATTTATAAAAATTTAATAATGATAAAAATTAAAAAGACTTACCCATCTCTCCCCATGCTCCTCCTAGAGGGAGGACTAGGTCTGGATCACCTCGGAAATCTAATCCGGCATATGGGAACTGCTCCAATGCGGGCACCTGACGTTCCCACCATGTGTAGAAATCGTCGTCATACATACTCTGTACTACATCTCCTCCTCCGTGACGGAGGAAGATGTCGCCCCACTTGCTTAGCCTCGGCTAACGTGGATGTCTGACCTCTAAGGGTATCGCAGGGCTCATATCCGGCACCCTCTCAAAGAAGAATGCAACCAATATGCTAGCATACCCGAAGTTCTTCCATCTCCCTCTCCTGCAATCGGATAATTGCCTCTTCATAAGAGGGGCAATTCCCGAGCACCAGTCATATAGGGTGCCTCTGAAACAATCAACTGCCACTTTCATCTGAGTCCTGGTGGCATGATGTAGTCCTGATGCTCTTGAAAGTCTAACCACAGTACTGGTCAATACCTGTAATGTAAAGTCCTGTATGTCTGCGATGTGAATGCTACTGCCCTTCTTCTATGTCCCTGGTCTGCAGAATACATCTACATAATTCTAAACACTCAGAGGGTCACCACTCCTGCCAGTGCCCTCTAGGTTCACCGGGGCTCCCCGATGTGATAATCCAGTAATAAAATAGATATCCTGAGTGGTAATCTCCAAAGTCTCACCCTCAATGTTAAACATCCCAAGGTCATGATCCCAGTAGTTTACCAAGAACTCTAGTATGCGGACATTGGACCGCATTGGTGATGTGCAAAAGAACTTATACAGCCCACTATTCCGTAAAGCTTGAATGGTAGGCGGGCTTTGGAATGCCGCTTGGTCCATAATCTCGTGTTCTCGTTCCCTCCACTCCAGCACCATGATGTCCTGACAAAAAACACATATTTTAATTCAGTAATTCATCAAAAAAATTTAAAAATTTGAACCATTTTCAAAGCATTTATCTTTAGCGCAGTATGCGTGACTGTCCATTGGGACAGGTCGCGCATCATGCGCGGCTTCCTTATGCAGCATCCCACGCATGAAACGCGTATGCGCGACTTTCATGCGTGGCAACCTGCGCATGCATTCTGCCATATTTTAAATTGATGAATAAAATTGAATTAACCTTCAAATTAAAAATTTGTTTGGATGAAATTAAAGAGCACTGGGTGTAGATTTACCTGCAACTGACGGATCTGAATTTCACCGGTCCAATTGTCCACAACGAGAAATCAAAGATAGAGGGTAAAATGCTCCTTTTTGGTCCAAAAAGTGAAATGGTAAGAAATGTTTTGTTTTGCAATCTATTTATAGAAAAATTATTTCACAAAGTGGGTTTTTTCTATAGTTTGAAACGTTAATTGATTAATACCATCCCTTTTTGTGCCTTGGAACAGGTTATTAACTATTTCAAAGTGTTGATGCTTCTATAGGGTGGTTTTTGCTCTTTCCAACACATGTTGGCAACTTATCATCCACATTAACCTTAGTATTCAACATTTTTCCACGGACTATGGTATTCTAAGCCATTAGTCCCTTGTCTCTACCATTGTTCTTCTGTGGCTAGGATCCCTATTTCATGAGTATCATCCTTATACGCCATTGCCAGCCTTTGATACTCCTTTCCGTCATTGTTTCAGGCCCAGGGGTTTCCTCGTAGCTATTTTTCACGCTCAATAGAGCTTCATATGAATCTCTCTTTACAAGCTATCCCGTTATAGGACTCCCCACCTTATGGAGTTTCTTTAGGCCCAGGTCTGACTCCTTAAAAATAGACTTGACTGCCGAGTTATCTCGTCCGTTCAAGCTCGTTAAGAATATGTGAATGGGAATTCGCATGGTGGTAGGTTATCTCTTTCTCGGCCCATGCAGAATAATACGAGAAAGGATCACTCTCTTTTCTTCAGAATTGAGAAGAGTATTCTCAGGTATAGGTTTATCACTTTTTCGGACCTGAGGGACTAAATTTACGGAAAAGGAACACCCGGTTTGAGCTTACTTTTTCTTTTTCGTGCTCTGGACCCAAACATGAAAAAGATTCCGAGTGTACTTTGTGTCTTTGTCATGCTCGTTAAACACTAAAGAACAAAGCAACGAGTTTATTGTTGTAAGCCCCATTTCTCGTAACCAAATGGATCTTTTTGAGTGATCTTGCTTTCCTTCACACTCGTAAAACTCAAGCTATTTATGCTGTTATGGAAGGAGCGTTGGGTAGGTGGTAATTTAACCTTTTTCGGACCTCCCCGACTAAGTACGAAAAAGATTCACCTTTTCTTCTTCGGAAGTGAAGAGAGTTATTTTGAGGTTTGTTTTATACTTTTTCGGCCTTAAGAGACTACATTGGACGAAAAAGGACCCCCCTGGAGTCTTCTTTGGCGTTTTAAGACTCTCTAAATATGAAAACACCAAGCGAGCATGTACTAGTTCGGGCTCGTTAAATCCACGGATCAGTGTATCAAGCATTATTTTCCCATCTCTTCAAGTTTGTTAAAAAATGAAGAGGGAACCGAGTTGGCTTTCCTGGACTCGTTAAAACTTAACAGGGAAGGAAAGGAAGAAGTTTTCTCTTGTTTTCAGTAATGGCAGCATGTCATCCTTGAACATAGCACTCTTTGCTTTTCGATATCCATGTTTCAGTGTACATCTGTGTTCAGCTATCACTTCGAGTTTTCTGACTCCTCCTCTTTTCCATTATACCTGGGGAATCTGATCATGTCTCCTACATGACAGATAAGTCTAGTTGTCCTATCTATCTGTTATACGCTGCCTTGGGTCATCTTTGTGTCGTGCTCACTGTTCAAGGATTCTTCTCACTATTTGATTTATAGCCTGATCCAATCACTGTTATATCTGTTATCCTTTTACTTGTGTCTACCTTCTTTTGCCCAGTTCCTAGTCACTCTTGTGATCCGTTGGAGGATCTATTGCCTTCCCTATCACAGTATGGTTCAATTTCAGCACTTCCTAATGACGAAGACCTAGAGTTTGACAGTAGTACCTATGGATTCACTTTCATCATTGGTGAACTCCTTTGCTTCAGTTGTCAATTATCATCTATTGGTTGACAAACTGTTGAATCCTCTCCATGTTCGACTTCAGCTTACCCTTATTCACATGGCTTGGATTGTACTTGGTTCTTTGGGATCTTGTATGAAGACCTTAGTTCCTCACTTATGAACTAAGTTGCGCAATACTATGTTCCGTTTCTATATCCAGCTTCCAGATCTTTGAAGACTCATCATTGTTATATTGTGGCTTGGATCCACCTTTGTACATACGTGGTTTTACCCGTATTATATGATGTACTCTCATCTTGTAAAGGAGCTAGTGTTCCAGTAAATTGAACATAGCATCCTCAGATATAGCTTTGTATATGATATTATTATGTATTGGTTTCAGGTACTCCTTCTGCTCCACTGGACTTCTGAGTTTCTCCAGAGTTAGTATTATAATGTATTTCGGCCATCGTTCCCCTCTGACCTCACACATTAGGGGGCATCTGTTATACAGCTGATTGGCACCTCTCCGTCCGAGTGCCGATATCCCTCATGTCGGCACACAAAAGAACACTTATGGATTGAGGTTTACCTAGTTTCATTATACCTTGGTTGATGATGAAATACATTGCCTATATGCCCAGCTGGTTACTTTGCTATTTTGAGATTTTGAGTGCATGCGCGACTATCTCTATTGGCATCTCGCACATATGCGCGAATATTATGTTCAGAAGGTCACGCATACATCTATGCGCGGGTTGCATTTGTATAGAGTCGCGCATCATGCGCGGGTTGCTTTACTACAGACCCGCGCATGGTTTCCTCAAAATTAGTTTTTAAAAACACGAGTTAGTGGGAGATTAGTTGCTTCATTTATCTTAATCCCATTAACTGCTATAACCTCCCTAACCTTCGAGAACTGCCTCATTTCATCCATATAAATAGAGGCCTTGGGGAGGGTTTTGGATATTCATACTTGGAGTGCAAAGTTATGCTGGTGGATTTTCTACAGAATCTTTGGAGCAGAGAAACTCAGAGTCCTTTGGTGACAGAGGAGTCCCTTGTTCAGACATTGGGTTGTAACCTAAACTCCCTCTATTATTGTTAATAAAGCAAATTTCTTCTTCCATATTGTGTTTCATGTGTTGTGGCTTGGTAAATGTTTATATTTCATTATAATATGTGATTTTCCTAACCTGCATCTTTATATATGAATCATACTGTATATTGGAAGAATCTTTGTTAACAGGTTGAAGGAGGAACTATCCTGGAGATTGTAGAAGTGAAGCAAAGAGGAAGAAGTTAGCTTGGATCAACTTTTGTTTATTACAAGTAAGTTCCTGCTACTTCCCTATTTCCTATTTGTGCTTTTATAATCAATTTGTCTGCAAGGTCATAGTATGTTGGTAACCCCCAGACCTAGGTTATTAGGTGAATTATCCATTACAACAAGAATGCATTTGCATTGATTGTTAGGTGTGCATTTTACTTCATGTTGTGTCATAACGCCATTATTTGCATGGCCATATCCCTCGTTTGAGTAATAAAGCCAATTAAAATCAACGCTTAATTAAAATGAACTACACTATTTTATTTGATAGGGTTCACCAACAAGATTAGGTTTTAGGGTCTTGGAATAGTTCATTGTGAGTAAATTATCCAAGACCACTAAACAACATGTATGTGTCTATCCAAGTGAGTGTGTGAAATCCTTGGTATAACCAGTGTTTCTCAGGATCCTCCTCTCAAAAGGGAGTTAAGCACGAGGCAGTGTGAGTAGTTATTGATTGGGATGACCCTTAGTCATAACTGAGTATCATTGAATATATTTCCAGGATTGTATTCGTATCTGGGGGCTCTTTCGAGAGTTTTGGGCTTTGCTACCCTGCCCATACGGTCAATCCCACTTGCGACTGTCCGCCTGAGCATTGATTATATTGAGGTGACCTTAGTGGCCTTACCTAGGATATCGAGGGGGTACTTTGTAGGGGTTATTCTGCAGGTGTCCCAGCCAGGTTGGGGTCGGACATCACAGTCGCTTTAAGCATTGAAGCTGAGGGACACAACAATTGGTTACATACCTCCGCTTGTTGTGTATGGGAGTCTCAAGCCTCTCCTAGGAGAGACATACCTGCTTCATATGGGAGCTCACTTATCCTACCCTTGATTGCTTGCATTTGGATTTAGATTTTGTTGGTGATTTCTCTGTGCACAATAGCTTGACTAGGGTTTGTGTAGATAGAGAGTCTTTTCTATTTTTTGAGTCATTATGGATTCGGGTGCGGCTCCTTGCCATTCTCGTCGTTTAGCAGGACTTTCTCCTTCTACATCTCCTCCTCCTTTGGGAGAGAGAAATAGATAGTCCAGGTGGACTACTTCACACATTGATTCACACACCATGGGAGACCATATAGAAGGTATTCCTGAACCACCTTCTCCCATTCATGTGGAAGATGGGGAGTTTACTCCTAACTATGATCCTTCACCCGAATTGACTGAGTTAGGTCCTATGATTTATGAGATAGGAACCTTTCATGATAGACCTACTTACTCTAGGGTCAATTCCCCATTGACGCATCACTGGTATGGAATGTCGGAGGATGACGAGACTCATTTTGAACCCGTGAGCACTAGTTATGGTAGTTATGGTATGTCTAGTTTTCCCACACATGATTTGGCATTTCATGTCGTATCTGATTTCAAGCCTAATACTATGCCTGGGGGAACTCTCATTCCTTACCACGCAAAGAGGTTTGTGAGCACTAGTCACATTCCACCTTCCATCCCGGTGGTGGAAGCTACATCACATATTCCTCCTAGGTCTATGGTTAGTGATCCTATTAGGATACTAGATCTGAGACGAGTGACTATAGGGAATAGTACGTACTTAATTACACATATCCCTTCATCCTCTGTCCCTAGTTCTTCGAATGTCCACCCTCCACCTCATTCACATAATCCTTTGGGCCGGAACATTGCTATGATTTATGTCCGTACTACGGTTAATAGACTGGTTGTGTCTCAATTTCATGCACCACCTGTTGTTTCAGGAGGTCATGTTCATACTTCTAGAGGTCACATTCCTACTTCTGGAGCGTATGTTCCTACTTACGAAGTGTCTCATGGGACATCTCATGCAATGACTTATGGACCCTATTATGGGACGCAATATGGATAGGGTTCTTCACCTTATCAGGGTGGGTATCAACAACCTGCTTACTCTCCAAATTACTGCTTTGTAGCTCTGAATAGTCAAGGTACACCACACTATGGTGCTTCCATGCCACCCTATACAGGTCAAATGGGAGGAGGGCACTATGGCCAAGGCCATGGTGGTAATCAGACCTATGTGAATCAGAACTATCAGGGAGTGGTCCATCGACCTCATCATCCTAGGATCCCTTTCCTCACGACACTGAATCTTCCTAACTTGTCGAGATTGACGAACGATCCTACAGTTCATGACCCGGCTTGGCCGGCTATCCCTACTAAGCTTACCTCGAACATACCCAAGTTCGAGGGAAAATTAGGAGAGGATTCGAGGGAACATGTTACTACCTTTCACCTATGGTGCTCTTCGAATTCCTTACACAAGAAATCCATCCATTTAAGGCTGTTTCAATGCACCCTTACAAGACCTGCCATGAAATGGTATATATATCTACCTAGGGGGGCATTCGCTTTGTTCAATGACCTAGCGATGACTTTTCTTTACCACTTCCAGCTACCAATGCATTATGATGTTAGTACTGAACTCTTGTCGACATTTCAGCAGGATAAGGCCACACATATCTTGGATCATATCCAAGAGTGGCATAGACAGAAGAGGTTAATTAAAGCCTTTATACCACCGAAATTCCTCCTCAAATGGTTCCTTAAGTCGTTATTTCCATATATAGCGAAGGATGTTTCTACATCCAGAGTGCAGAATGACGAACAAGCGATTTTTAGGGAATATGAACTGGACTTGATTTATGCTCAGTCTGGTTTGTTATATGAGATCATTCCCAATGCTCCGCATTCTAGTTTCGACCCCAAATTTAAACCCAGACCATGTGCTGATGGCATTGTTGGTTGTGCAAGTGCTAAACCTATGGATTCGGTTGCAAAACAAGTTAGTCAATTGTCAATCAACCAATCTGCTTTGGGACAAGCCACGGCTTCGTCTCAACCCACCCAAACGACGAGTGTACTTTCGGTGCAATCGTCAGACCAAAAGGGTAACCAGCAGCCCGTACGGAATAAAAAGAAGGGTAAGAATAATCGTAAGGGTGGGAATAGGAATGAGAATGCTAATAATAATGACAAGAATGCCCGTAATGCTGAGGGGGACAAGCAAGCTAAACGTAAGGTTAAATTCCCTTGCAAGTTGTGTAAGAGAGATCACCTCACTTACTTGTGCCCTCGTATCAATGAAGCCTCGAGATTCTTGGCACAGGGCCCAGCTGTGCTAACTAACCCTTTACCTCAAAATATGAACTCGAGGACCCATGATCAATCTGGTGGTGACCAAGATCCGCCGGAGGGTAGTCATTGTGGTTGCACTAACATGGTACGTGCTGCGAAAGTTGTGACCCATACGAAGGGCTATGGTTCGTCACAACCCAGCCCAGGAAAGGAACCCGATCCACTAGGGTCTCCTTTGCATATTGAGAAACCCGTGGATAAACCTAAAGCTACACCTCGCATTCCTAAGGGAGTCCTTAAGCATTTGGGGTACAATCCTAATGCCCAAGATTCCCAGCACTATTCAGTTGTCGAGGATTTGGGCCACACTCCTTGTGCAATGTCTGCATTGGAAGTGCTTCAGAGTTGTCCTTCGCAAAGGAAGGTTTTGCTTTCTGCCCTTGTTGTGAATGATGATGATTCTTCCTCCATGATTAAATTTGAAACCGCAGGACTTCAGCCTCGCTTTCCTTACTATGTGTCTCTTTTGATTCACGTAGAATGTCTTAACATGACCGTCAAGCGCATTGTGGTTGATGAAGGCGCTGCAGCTTCTGTGATGTCTTTATCATGTTAAAAGGGTATAGGTTCCCTTGAGCTATCTAAATGAGTGACCTTGTTCACTGCGTTCGATGGGAGATCATTTAGGCTGCACAACATCCTTCCTTCCCTTAAATTTTGTTTGGGAGGGAAGACCGTTGCGATAGAGGTCGAGGTGGTTGATGCGCCCCTTGACTACAATCTCTTGCTGGGTAGTAATTGGATGTACAGTATGCAAGCCGTTGCTTCTTCCCTATTTCACATTGTATGCTTTCCATTTAACGAGAATATAGTCACGATTGATCAAATGTCATTCAAGAATCCATCTGTTGCCGCATCTTCGGGAGCTTCGATCCTGATCGTTGAACACTCTCAGCTGGCTACTGGGAGTGTGGGTGTAGGAATGTATCCATCCCTCATAGGAAGCTTTAGTTGTCCTGCACCGATCCTTATGATAGGTTCTAGTTTCGGTGAGGCTTCGACATCTTTGAGATCGATGTCTTTTCGCATGAGTCATATGGAAGATCCTTGGATTCTTCCTACACCGAGTACTCCAAGTAAGCCCATCGTGATGAACATGCCGTTTCCTGCAACTATGATAGCTTATCAAGATAATATAGAGTGTGTTCTAGAGCCCATTCCTTCCTCTTCATAGACAAAGAAAAAGGAACCTTATGTGCTGCCGACATGGGTAGTACAATCTTCTCATGTGCACGACTGCCTTGATACTGTTTTCCCTTTAAATGAAGTGATTATTGAGGCCATGTTGGGAGTTGAGCCACCATGGGAGGAACTCCATCATAGATCTTACTTTCTTCCTGAGCTTGACCACTTGGAGCGTGAGGACTTTAGGGCGGTTCTTAGTGAGAGAGTTGGTAGTCCTATGGTTCCATTAATCTCTCCTGGTCCGATGGCTGATGGAAACATGGAAAACATATATTCAACGGTTCCTATCAATATCTCTCATGATCCTGGCAGGATAGAGAATGTCTATATTGGGGCAGAATGTTCCCATGCTGAGATTCAAGAATACATTGAGCTATTTAAATAATTATGTGATATCTTTTCTTGGTCTTATGACGAAATGCCAGGTATTCACCCTCATATTATGGAACACGAGATTAAGACTTATCCCAATGCTAAGCCTGTTCGACAATGCTTGCGTGCAGTGAATCCTAGGAAAGCACCCATGATTAAGGTAGAGATAGAGAAACTGTTGAAAGCCGGTTTTATCTATCCTGTTCCCTTGATGGAGTGGGTTTCAAACCCCATTCCGGTGGATAAGAAGAAGGGAGCGATTTGCATATGTACTGATTTCCGTGATTTGAATCATGCTTGTCCTAAGGACAATTTCTCCACACCATTTATTGATCAGATTTTGGATGAGTGTGTGGGTAGCGAGGTTTTTTCCTTTATGGACGGCTTTTTCAGATATAATCAGATACAAATTAAACCTAAGGACCAACATAAGACTGCATTTATTTGTCCTTGGGGAACGTTTGCATATCAAAAAATGTCTTTTGGCCTTAAGAACGCTGGAGCTACTTTTTAGCGGGCAATGAGCTTGATCTTCCATGATCTCAAGTCAATTATTGAAGTAATTTTGGATGACATTGTTGCTCATTCTCGTATGAGAATGCATCATTCCTATCACTTGAGATTGGTATTCGAAAGATGCTGCCATTATTGGGTTAGGTTAAATCCTCATCAGTGCATCTTTTGTGTGAAGTCAGGTCACTTGTTAGGATTCATCATCTCTAAAGAGGGTATAAGAGTTGACCCTTTGAAGGTTGAGGCAATACTTCAGTTGTATCCCCCAAAGAATATTCGTCATATTCAATGTTTGGAAGGCATGGAAAACTTCTTACGGAGATTTGTTGTCAATTTTGCCAATTTAACTAGAGGCTTCATGCGTCTTTTGAATAAGGACACCACCTTTTGTTGGGATGAGCGAGCCCAGGAGTCCTTTGATGCACTCAAGAGAGCCCCAGCATCGGCCCCGGTGATTAGTCCCTCAGACTATAGCCGTGATTTTTTACTTTACGTGGCCACGTCCATGGAGACGATTGGTATGGTTTTGGTTCAAGAGGATAATGAACTCCAAGAGCATGTCATATACTATCTGAGCTGGAGCCTTATTGACGTAGAGATTCATTATTCTCATGTTGAGAAGCTTGCTCTAGCTCCTGTACATGTGGTTCAACGGTTGAGACATTATATTCTCCTTCTCTAGACCTTGGTTGTAGCCCACATTAATCCATTTCAATTCATCCTCACTTGAAGGATGATTGGGGGGAAATATAATAAATGGATTGTCATCCTGCAAGAATTCAATCTCGAATTTGTTTAGAAAGAATCAAAGAAATCGTTAATTTTTGCAGAGCTTATATTGGATTTCCCAAGTGAGGTCGAAGAGTTGGTTTGTGAAGATATGTTTGTCGATGAACACATCTTCTTAATCTCAAATTTAGACTCGTGGTATGGGGATATCATTATATATTTACAAACATTGAAGGTCCCGACTCACCTCTCATGGGATGAACGACGATGATTACGTCACGTCTCTAAGAATTACCTCATAGTGGATAACACTTTGTACCTCCGTGGGGTAGATTCCATTTTATGACATTTTTTAACTCATGAAGAGGCTGAGGTTGTGCTGAATTATTTCCATGGAGGGGCGTGTGGTGGTCATTTATCTAGGCTTTCTATAGCCCAAAAAATCTTAAGAGGGGGTTATTTCTGGCCGTCGATCTTTAAGGATTGTGTAGATGCGGTTAAGAGGTGCCACCCTTTCTAGGTGTTCACACATAATATGCGCTCAAAACCTACCCTGTTACATCCCATCATCACCGCTGGTCCCTTCACTAAGTGGGGGCTTGATTTTATGGATTGCAACCCAGCTTCAGTTGGGGGGCATCATCATATCATAGTGGTTGTTGATTACTTCACGAAATGGGCTTGAGTCTATGCCCACAGTTAAATGTGACGGTGAGACAGCCGTGCACTTCGTATTCAACCAGATTATTACTTGTTTCGGAATTCCGAAAGAGCTTGTCACTGACCATGGCTTGCAATTTCAGAATCGTATGATGGAAGAGTTGGCATCAAATTTAGGGTACAAACAAGAGCATTCCTCCTCTTACTACCCTTAAGCGAATGGACAGGTAGAAGTAGTGAATAAATCACTCAAATCCATTCTCCAATGAACCATCACACAGAGCAAGAATAATTGGCACATCATGTTATATCCTGCTTTGTGGGCATATAGAACCGTCGTTAAGACTACCACAAGTTTTTCTCCATATCAACTCATGCATGGAGTGGAGTCGATATTGCTGGTTGAATGCGAGATTCCTTCTTTGAAGCTAGCCATTGAACTCTTACTAGACACTTCACCATTGGAGGAGCATTTGGTCCACCTTGAGCAACTTGATGAGAAGCGTCGAGATGCCTTGGTGGCTCTACAATCAAATAAACATCGCGTAAAGGTCCAGTACGATAAGGCTGTCCATCCAAGGAGGTTTAGTGAGGGAGACTTGGTCCTTTTGTGGGATCAACCGAAAGAACCCTTGGGGCCAGGAAAGTTTAACCCCATGTGGCATGGTCCTTATGTCGTCAAACATGTGTTAGAGATGGGTGCTTATAAGTTAGTGGATTATGAGGGAACGGCCTTGGCGGATCCTAGAAATGGGCTCTATCTCAAGAAGTACTATGCATGATTCTCAGGAAAGGCTGGTTATTGTATATTATTGTACAGTTTTGCATAGTTAGGTCTTTTTCTTATAGTGATTGGGTTTGTGATTAGTTTTTGTTTTTTTTGGTAGATGTCAATGGAATCTTCCACCTACATAGGATTCGCGGATGGTGCAAGCCGTCACACTCAACACTCAGCCTCTGCTGCTTGGGTGATTTATACTCCTATGGGTCAGGTACTATCTTCAGGAGTGTATGTTTGTGGCCATCTTCAAACAATGTTGTTGAATATAGTGTCGTTATTGAGCTTCTACAAAATGCCATTTCACATGGCATTCTGTCTCTTGAGGTACGTCTTGATTCGGAGTTAGTAGTGTCACAGCTTAATGGTTTGTACCATGTTAGAGATCTAACGTTGTTAATAAGATTCTTACGTGTGAGATTATTAGAACGGAAATTTGACAATATAACATACATACATATTCCAAGAATTAATAATCAAGTTGCTGACTCATATGCTAACTACGTGTTAGATTGGCATTTGTTTCATACACAATAAATTCATCACAAACACAAATTTTTACACATGTAAATAAATAAACCGATCACCATAAAAATTTTATATATAACATCCAAAATGTGGTAATACATAGTGTAATGATACAAAAATGGGGCTCTCGAGCCACCAAGATATAATACACGGTAGTAAAAAATATATAACTCCTAGGTATCTAAGCCTATGGAGGAGGAGGGGGGTTTTGATCATGGAAGGTCACTACAGCTCTAGCTAGCCATTGGAATAATCGCACCCATGCTTATGGTACACCGACCACCTGGCGCTGCATAACCTCAGGCAAGTCCTCAACTTGCGCCATGGGAACCCTATGTGTTAGCCTCGCAAAATTGGTATGAATGCTCTGGAGCATCCGCTCCACATCCACACCTGTGATATCATATCCTCTTCCCCTCCGTCTATGACGAGGGAAGCCTTGAGGCTGCCATGGTCCCACATCTGCATACAAATGGTAGATGTCACTATGTATTGTCACACAAAAATATTTCTTTTGATTCCATATAATCAGAAAACACAAAAAAATTAAATAACTCAAAAAATTAAAAGAGAGGGTCGAGATTCGTTACCTATGTCACCATATGCCATTCCTGGTGGTGGCGGTATGTCTAGGTCCCCCCAGAAATCAATCCCTGCATAGGGGTAGTCATCGATGGCAACTATCTGTCATCGCCACCATACAAAGAACTCAACTAGATAGGAGTTGGACACCCTACCTCCCCCCAGTCTGCGCGTCGCATCTGCCCAATGCCGTTGGGCCGGATCTCTAACCCCGTGAAGAGGAACGTCAACTCTGGGGCTCAATCCTGGAACATGCTTGAATAAAAATGTGCTCAATATGCTGTTGAACCTAAAGTTTTGCACTCTACTCACCTTACACTCATTGAGTTGATGTTTCATGTTTCTCAGTAGTGTAGCGCTCCAGTCATAGACCGTGGGTCTCATGCACTCAACTGCATAGAACATCAGAGGCTGCGAGGCCTGGTGGTGGGAAGCCAAGCCTGCTATCCTACCCAATGTCAATAGGATGGCCTTTAGGCCCAGCACTTGTATAGAGTTGGTTGGGACCTGACTCCCCACCTTCTCTATGTCTGGATAGTAGTACATCACAATGTACTCATCGATAGTCAGGCCACCTCCGAGCCAATTGTGAGAACGAAGTTTCACTACTTCCCCCCATTGGGAAAGTCCAGTAATGAAGTATATGTCCTCCACCTCTATGGTGAGGGACATCCCATCTATCTGGAAGGACTCAAATTCTGGATCCCAGTAATCCACTAGCATCTGCAATAGTCTTGGTTTGGCCCTCAAGCCACTAAGACACCAAAACTTATAGAGTTCACATGCACGTAGAGCTTGTTGAGCCATTATATCAGCCCTTACTACCTCCTATACCTCACCATGTTCACGCTCTCTCCATTCTAGGACCATCCTACACAAAAAATTTCAAGTTTGCCCATTAAATTACTTAAAAAACCTCATGCGCGGCCGCATACACGGCTGTTTTCCAAACAAATGCGTATGTACGTGACTGTGAGGGAATTTTTCATGTATATCCTGCCTTATACGCAGAAAAACCCACAATTTTCACGTGGGCCATAGCTCCTTTTTTAGAATGGCCTAGAAACCTCAAATGACCATGGAATTTCACAAAAATTGCGTCAAAATGGAAGAGAAGAGCATGGGTGAGTACCTGGAAGAAACGGTAGTGGATTCTGCTAACTGGATCTCCTGGAATTCACTATTGAAAATTTGAGCTCAATTGGGTAAAAATTTCAAATGTTTTATAATGTTTTGAATTGTTTACTATTTATAGAAATTTTTAAATTTTTTGAAAATTTTTACCCCCTTTCCTATAGTTTCGACAATTTCTAATCATTCTGGACTGTTTTTGACCTAATTCATGATGTAGGAGACATTTTTTAGTGTCGTTTCAGCCATTGGATTGACCCGTTCGTGCCAATCTCAGGTATCATGTCTAAACTAGCATATAGGTTAGGTTTCAGTGCCATTTGCATTTTGCATGACCTTATGACCATTTCATCATAGCCTTAGGTATGAACCCACTCTATTATGTCACATAACCTTCTTGTTGTTTTAGAAGTGGCATGATATGAATGGTCGAGCTTGACCTTACATGGGTACCCTAGTTAGCGTCTTATTTGCATTTGGTGCCCATGCTGACGTTTTGTCCTTTAGGGTGTGGGAGTCCGTTGTATAGTACTGCCATGACATTTTACAAGAGCCTCATACTCCTCTTGATCTTTTGCTGGCCTATTTCCCTCAGGACTCCCTTATGTCAAGTTGTAATTGCATTAGAATGAGCTTTGCTTGCCTTATTGAGCTTTATGTCGGCTTCCCTGACATTGTGCTTTAGCCATATAGCCCGAGCTTGTCTCATGTCTAGCCATACAGAGCCATTTTATATATCCTTTGCAGCTTGATTCCCTTTTTACCGGGAGGGGATTTTCCCCTGAGTGTCGATATCCTACACATGGGTCCTTGCATTGAGCATAGGTATGTTCCATCGCTTGGAACTAGTTTGTTTTCCCCTATGACACTCGTCTCCTCCTAGTATATAACTATAAAGTAGTTTTGTTCTTTTTCAAGCTTTTTAAACATTTGAAAAAGTCCAAAAAAAATCAAAAAACCAAAAAGTAGGACAAGGAAAGATGTTATCTTTGGCAGCTGTCGAGCCGTGTCACCTTTGAACAGAGCATTGTATATCACATCCATTGGTTGGGTTTATAGTTTGACTTTAGGAGTTGTACTCGTTTATTTGAGTTTATCTCCACCGAATGGTTAAGCTTCCAGTCCCCATGGAGCCTTTGTCGATGCCTCCTGTGTTGCAGAGATGTCCTGGTTTGTATATCGAGTCTATGCTGCCTTTATTCAGTCACCATTCACCATTATTCTCTTGTTCGAAGGAATTTGAAACCTGAGTTGGCCATTCCTCAGTTATCTTGACTTTGCATGTCGGCCATTCCCAGTACAGTTACTGGTTCGTGCACCTTATGATCGAGTCCTTCCACATTATATAGCTTTGCTAAGTACCTCGTGTTGGATGATGGGGGATGCCTTATTTCCCTCCTTCCATCGGATTTCATCCTGTCGAATTCAGTTCATTTATTCTGGGATTGGAATCTAGAGTCATTTTGAGTGTCTTGAGACTTACAGTCATCAGTGGTAGGTTCTCTTGCCATCGACAGTCTTTGGGAATACATCAATGTCCCCTGATCGATGGATCCTCTCAAGTGTTTGACCTCAACAAATTTATTTACACTTGTTATTTTTCACTCTAGTACCTTGATTCCCATTTTCATTATCGGTGGGTGATCTCGCGTCTGTTAACGGTATACATCAATGACTGGTAATCAGATGATGGACTACTATGTTCAACCTCAACACCTCTATTAACATAGTAGGACATGTACTCGTAGCGGTTTGTGTAGAAGCCCTTCCAGTCTGGTGGCATCTTTTATATGCTACCTCCTTGATCATGCCAGTGTTCATGAGATTTCAGCTCTCGTGACTTGATTCCAGTATATGTCAGACATTTCCAGCTGTTATGGAGATCTTGATCCATTGTATATCTTCAACCATTATGGAGATCATGATCCTTTGTATATCTTCATCATGGAGATTCTAATCTATGTATATTGTACATGGCGATGACCACTTATGTGATATCTTGTATCATGCCTATTCATGGCCATTGTACTCTTATGTATCTGAGACTGCTATATGTATTTGCAGTTATGTGCAGAGTTGTATCATTGTACTATGCTGATTGGGTGGTTGGTCTTCCATTTGGGATCCTTCATCACTCCACTTCTGGGATGGACTTATAATGTATTTCAGCCATCGTATGACCCCTATGACCTCACACATTAGGGGGCATCTGTTATAGCTGATTTTACCACTCCAGGTGAATCACACTTGTATGGCCTTCCCCTGTTCCTCTGCAGACTCATTGGACCCCTTGGACCATTTTTTGTCCTTTGATGTTTCCTAGACCATCCCTAAAAACATGTGAAAATTGCTATACGCGACTTTTAAACCTCTAGTCACGTGTATACATGGGTTTGACCCCTAAAATTGCGTACATCGGGATGTGTGCATAATCCAAATCCTTTTGGAGTTTTCCTTGACATGGATCCAACTCACTTGACTGCTGGCCTTCCCTATGCCTTGAGATCGCTTGGATTCAACCTTTCATTACCCCTTTGAAAAGCTATATAAGGAACTCTATGGTACATTGAAGGCATATGAGAGAATTGAGAGCAAAGAAACTATAGTCCATTGTTGCCAGAACTTATACTTGAGTCAGCATCCCTTTGTCCCTTGGAGCACTTTTATGTTCTTCCCAAGCTTTCCTTTTGCTTGTAAGCTTGCTATCGAGAGATGGAGGATTGAGGTGGTGGAGGCCCAAGTGGGAGATTCAGTTTCTTCGATTTGCAGACGTGCCGACAGAGGTTGTGTCCATTGTAATATTTGATTTTATATTAATAGAAATATCTTTTCCTATCCAATAATGTATGTTTGAATGAATATTTTATCCATGGATGTTTTCAAATGCTTATACATTGTTGATTATATATGCTAGAATAGATCTAACACCAATATATATAGTATGCTTGTATTGTTTACTTATTGTTGAGGAAGTAATCTATCAATTCAAGCTGAATTTGGAAAGCTCAACGGGGATCTACTTCAACCATCCGGAATAAGGTACGAGGTCTCATCCTTTAGTGTTAGATATTTAATTTCTATTGCATATTGGAAAGGATTGATTTCTAGAGTCAAGCTATCTATTGTGGCACCCCAAGCCATAGGAATTTCTCTCTGTAACAGGGGTTTTCTTATGCACTTATTCTTGATCTTTAGAATTTTTCCTAGTCATATTTCCATACTAGGTCTACTGACTTATCATCTAAGCCCTTTTTGCTGGTTTAAACATTGTCTAAGGTTGCTGCCACTATTTTTTAGTGGGTCGTGGCCCTTTCTTTTTTCTTCTAGTGTGATATAGAAGCTAGTTGTGCCTTTGTGTGGTTGTCCATCTTTAGCTGTGACTTGAGTGTTGTTATTTGGATTGAACTGTGGCCTTTTTGTTAACTTCTAGACTTAGCCTTGATCTCTTATTGGCTACCAAACTCAGTCGTGACCTTCTTATAACTACTAGACTAGGGATGTGACCCTTGTTGGTTGCCAGGAATTGAGCTATGATATCTTACTATTGTTATATTTTGGTCGTGACTCTCTTACTATTGTCAGACATGATCCCCTAACCTCTTACTATTGTTAGAGTTCAGTCATTATTGTTTTACTACTATTAGAGTTGGGATGTGACTCCTTTTAGTCCTCTAATTTGTGCAGTGACCTTATGTGGATTGTATATGATTATGATGTGATATTGTTGAGTTTTCTAAGCCTACAATTGCCCTTGTTTGTCCTACTCCAATCGATTGATTCTATTAAAGGGTGTCTCTATGTGTATGGGTTAAAGCTACCTCTGCAATTTGAAAGGGGCTGCTAGATTGTCCTAAACACAATCCTTTATAGAAGCAAGGGTTTGAAGTTTCCATCCTTCTTATGTACTGTTTGGTTAAGAATATTGAGGTTTGTACTTGTTCAAATTTACCCTACTATTTCTCTCTCAAGTATGTCCGCAGTTCCTTTGGTGACTTGTCTTCAAAAGACAAGGTCTAATCTAAAACATGTCCGAGTATAAGGAAGGCATAAACTAGTAATATTCTTCTCGTTTACTAATGTTGTTTGATATTTTTATTTAAATGGTTCATTAGACTATCTTTAATTTATTACTATTGTTGTTTATTGTTCTTATGTGCTTTCAAATTTAACACAGGGACCTTTGGGTGTGTTAAGGTTGAAAGAAATGAAAATTATGTTTTAATTTTATTATAGTTGTACTCTCTTGTATCTAGTATTGATTTTGATTTTGATTTTATGCATTAAAGTATAAATTTTTAAATTTTATATATCATGTTAGGTTTTCTTAATTGCTTAGATGATATCTTAAAACAATTTTCACTAGTAGGATGACTGAAAGAAAAAAAAGCACAGTAACACAAGAACACAAATATTTTCCTCAGGGAAACCACAATGGAGAAAACCCCACAAAACTTCCTGAGTATAGAACTCAACCAAAGCAGTGTAAACACCCAGAAAACTGATTCTCTCTTCTTTCTAGTGTACTTTTTCTTCTCTCTCTTGTAAACTTGCTTAAATGAGTGTATACAAATGAAGTGGAGTGCCTCCCTATTTATATTTGTTGCTTGAATTGACTTAGGACCTAACAGGGATGAATTTTCTAACTGACTGGGTAGAATTGTCTAGCAAGAAATAAAAAATAACATTTATTATAATGACACTTGGGTTCAATTGACTCGACTTACATTCGGAGGCTTACATTGATTCTTTCAATGAATCTACATGACCAATCTCATCTCCTGATGGAGGAATACAAATAATACATCTGGAATATTTCTGAAGTTACAATACTTTAACACTCCCTCTTAACTGGGATGGTATTCAACCAAGTTATAAACCACTACCACAATTGTACATCTGACTGGCGAGTCTCTATATGTCATAGGAAGTTTTGGAAAACCATCATACATCTTCATAATTGATCTCAGTTGGATCATCTTTTGCAACCTTAGTATGTAAATATTGAATCATCTTCTATACATACTGGATCATATTCTATCACATCATTATGTGGATACTGAATCATCTTCTACAACATCAGTATGTGGATACTGAACCATCTTCTACAACATCAATATGTGGATACCTAATCATCTTCTATGCATACTGGATAATATTCTACATCATCAGTATGTGAATAATGAAACATCATCTGCAACATCATTATAAATACTAAAACATCATCTGTAACGTCAATATGTAAATGCTGAAACAACATTTGCAACAACAGTACGTAAATACTGAAATAACAACAACATCAGCAGTAAATGATAGATTATCATATGCATCACCAGTATAGAGTTTCCGGAACATCATCATCATCAACATAAAAATGTTGAAGCAACATCGTCATCATCAGTATAGTGATAATGAAACTGTCTAATAATATTCTAAAACATCATCTCAATCATATCAGTATGAAAATAATGAACCAACCACATCAGTATAGGAATATTGAAACTACCTAGAAATCATATCAACAATCATCTCAATCATATCAGTATGAAAATACTGAACCATCCATATCAATATAGGAATATTGAAACTATCTAACAATCATCTCAATAATCATATTGCCCACTAACTATATCGAAGCAGTATCTTGGTGAGTTCTCTGGTATATCCATATGGGAATTTTATCTAACTTACTAACCCTTTTGAGTCAACAAGCCTAGTTAGATAGATGAATTTTCCTGGGGACCAACAAGTCTTGTTTTGGATTACTAACCCACTTGGGTTAAACTAGTCTATCCAGACATAGTAATCCCCCTAGGATCAACATGCCTCATCTCACTTTAACCCCTTTAGGTCAACACACCTAGTCATACTTACACTATTCTAGGCTAAGCTACCACCACTGCATATGTATACCATCTACCATCACTCTCTCTCTCTATAGAGGTCCTTTTAGGCTATGCCAAGCTTCTATCAAAAGTATTCAAACTTTACATGAGATAGAGGCTTAGTCAACACATTTGCCACTTTTTCCTCTGTAGGAACATACTTGAGGTTTACAACTCCCTTCTTAACCATACCTTGGATGTAATGATATCTAACTTCGATATGTTTTGTCTTGTCATGAAATACCAAGTTTTTTTGTCATATTGATACAACTCTGATTATCACAAAAGATATCAGTAACATCTATTTATGCATCGAATAAACCTTCCAACATCTTGTTAAGCCATACTGCTTCGCTAAAAGCTGAACATGTTGCAATGTATTCATCTTCTTCTATTTTAAGTGCAATAATCGTCTTCTTTATACTGAACCATGAGATCATTCCTGATCCCAAACTAAAACAACATCATGAAGTGATCTTTATATCTTTGGCACTTCTTGCCCAATATAAATTTTAAATCCATGTGATATGATCTTGCCATTTGATGCATATCTGAGACCATAGTCTAAATACCCCTTTAGATATCTTGTCACATTTTTTGCTCCAAATAGGTGAATCCGTTTGGGATTCAACATATATCGACTTAGAGTGTTTACAACAAAACATATATCTGGTCTTGAATTGGTTAAGTGCATCATAGAACCAATAATCTATTTTTGTAGGGTGGCATCTACTTCTTTTGAAGTATCATCATTCAATAGATTCACATTTGTTGTCATCAGAGAAGTCACTATCCTTGAAATCTATCATTCCAAATCTCTTTAGGGTTTCTACTAAATATTTTCCTTGGTTTAGGGAAATCTCATCTGGATATTTCCATACTTCAAGACCTAGAAACTAATGCATCATTCCAAGCTCTTTCATCTCAAATTCTATGGCAAGCTGCTTCTTACATTTGTTGATGGGATTATCTTCACCTGTCAGGAATACATCATCTACATACGATAGTAATATCATAAGGCCATCATCCTCAAGTTTATAGTAGAGGTTGGAATCTACTTTACTTTTGGTAAATCCTAAGATCATTAGGAATCCATCGATTCTTGCGTACTATTCTCTCGATTCTTTCTTTAACCCATACAATACCTTCTTGAGTTTACATAAATGTGTTTCTTGATATTCAATCTCGAAACCTTGTGGTTGTTCAATATAAACTTCTTCTTCTATCAATCCATTTAAAAAATTTATCTTTACATCCATATTATGTAACTTCCACTTCATATTATGTTGATGTATTTGTAACTTCAAAATATATTCTGATGTATATTATCATTGCATGTTGTTTTACCCCCATTAGGGTTATGTTTACCACCTTTTGGGATGTCTTAATTGTGTCTAGACCTTGAGGTACAACCTTTATTGTAAGTTGGGGAAATAGTCCCTAGTGTAAGATCATGTAATTTGTATTTGGAATCTCACTGAGAGAAGTTGACCTTGTTAGGGAAGACATGTGGGCCCCAATCTTATGTTTGTTCAGTGAATTGAAAGGGTATAAATGGGGAGGCGCTCTCCCTCATTTATACTCACCTTACACTCTCAAGTTCACATGAGAGAGAGAGAGACAGATGAGGAGAGATATATAGTTGTTGAATACTTCTTATTACTGCTTTTGATAATCTTACTATTATGTGGAAGTTTGCAGGGTTTTCTCCTTTATGGTTTTCTCAATGAAATTTTTTGTCCCTCGTGTATATTTTATATATTATGTATCTTGTTGTACTTGTTATTCTTTTAGATAAGGATCCTATATAATCTAATTATATCTAAATAAAAACTAGCATTGTATCAGAGCCTCTCTGAAAGATGGCACTATGCAGTTGTGGAAACTAGGGATTCCTAGTTCAAACTGTTCTCTCCATGGGTCATCAAGAAAAGAGGGCTATTATAACTTGCCTCAGTAGGGTGCATCTTTTGATAGAAGTAGTTTCAAGATTGAATAAGTTTCATTTTTTACCATGTCACTGGTGCTAGGAGGAACTAGGGCATCAAGTTTCAGAGGCCTCCCATGTCATCTTTCCAAACGTGACCTTGCTAAGAAACTCGCCTCAAGGAGCTGCATATTTCCGTCCAAACAGAATTCCCAAACTCCAAGTTTGGAAAATTAGGGTTTCTCTAACAAACCCTAGGTAATTGAGCTCCAGAACTAGGTCAGACACCTCAATTTGGTAAGATCTAAATCTTTTCTATTTCCATTTGAGGTTCTCATTTGAAAAGATGACTCACCATATACTCATCTTGAGGATAAGCTCGGAGGGGATGATAACTTTCGGGCATGGAAGTAAATAATCTCTCTGATCCTTGATGAAAATTACTTGGATCGGTTCAACACTGGAGAAGTTCAAGAACTAGAGGGAGATGAGGCTAAGGCTAATCATAAGAGAAGCATGGCTACGGCTAAGAGAATCATTGTAAATTCTATTAAGGATCACCTCATCCCCCTTGTGTATACATTCAAGACACCGAATGAAGTATATGATGCTTTGAAAAATATGTTCGAAGGAAAGAACAGCAACTAAAAGATGACCTTGAGGAACCAGTTGAAGAATGTGAATATACAGAACTCTCATACTATACAGTATTATTTCATAAGGGTTTTTCAAATCAAAGAACAACTTGAAGCGGTTGAAGAGAATGTTGATTAAGTAGAAATTGTAATAACTACCTTGAATGGTCTCCCTAGATCATGGGACTCATTCATTCAAGGGATTTGTGCAAGAAGTAGGATGATCTCTTTCAGCAGACTCTGAGAAGAATGTACATAAGAATAAGCTCAACTTGTGAGAAGAGAAGAGAAGATGGGATCAACTAAATATCATGCTCTCACAGTTCACACCAGGAATAACTTCAAGAAGAAGGAGAAGAAGGAAACCTTTCATCACAACAAGAAAAAGGATAAGAAATTGAAGAATACCAAGATAGATACTTCAAATGTTTGATTCTACACTTGTGATGGAAAGGGATATTTTGCAAGAGATTGTCCCATTAGTAAAAGGAGACACCATGCTCATATTGTCGAAGATGATGAACTGACAAAAAAAATATTCGTACGGAAGAAGGACGATTCAGACGAAGAGTATGTGCTAATCTCTGCAGTTACTGGCACTATCTCACATGGAAGCAATGATTGGCTTGTGGATAGTGGAGCTTCTAAACACATGACAAGATACAAGGGATCATTTGTCAATATGTTTGAACATGATTCAACTCACAAGGTGAAACTTGGGGATGATTACCAATACCCCTATAAAAGGGAGTGGAGAAGATTCATACAAGCTTGACTCTAGGAAATATTTAAAGATACAGGATGTGCTATATGTTATAGGATTGAAGAGGAATCTTCTCTCCATCTCTGCACTAGATGAAAAGGGAATTAGGGTTTCTTTTTTTGATGGCCAAGTTCTGATGTGGCCCAGAGGAAAGAAAATATAGGATGCAACAGTGATTGGAGAAGAAGACAGAGGCTTGTACAAGCTAAAGGGGCAGCCTGAACAAGCATTGGTTCATGAGTCGGTTGAACCAAGCAAACTGTGGCACATAAATATTTCACATGTGCGCTATAGAGCACTATCGATGGAAAGAAAAGAAGTCGCAGGATTTCCAGATATCTAGGAAAAACATGAAAGCATTTGCAAAAGGATGTGCATAAGGAAATAATGCGAAGAAGAAATTTCCCAGTAGTGAGAGAAAAGCTAAAGGAATACTGGAGATAGTGCACTCAGATGTATGTGGACCCATGTGTTATAGCTCATTAAGTGGGTATGTGTATTATTTTTCCTTTATAGATGATTTCTCACGTAAGATTGGATATATTTATTGCAATGGAAAAGTAAATTTTTTAGTAAGTTCAAGGAATATAAAGCCTTGGTTAAGAACTAGACTGATAGGAAGATCATGAATCTATGGTTAGATAATGGAAGAGAGCTCACTTCGGAAGAATTTAAGAAACTCTACAGAGAGTCCTGGATTAAGAGGGAGTTGAGAAATTCATACAATCCTCAACAGAATGGGGTTGTAGAACAAATGAACTGAACCATCACGGAGGAAACAAAAGCTATGCTGCATGACCAGGATATTCGTATGCACCTTTGGGAGGATGCAACAAGAATAGTTGTGTATTTATAGAACCATACTCCACATCGAGTACTTGACAACAAGACTCCTAAAGAATCTTTCTTAGAAGATAAACCAGAAGTCATACATATGAGAATATTTGGTTTCCCAGTGCACATACATATTCCAAAGGAGAAAAGGACCAAGCTCGATCCTTCTTAGAGGAAGGGTATATTCGTAGGATACAATGATACATAAAAGGCCTACCCCTACCCAATATACTTCCCAAGATTCAAGAATATATACATCATTATAGATGTAACTTTTGATGAAGACTTGACATAATTTAGATCCAGGAAGACTCCTATCCAAGAAGTTGAGGAACTTGAAGAGACGAGAGTATGAGATATGGAAATTGGAGGAGCAATTCCATAAGACCCTGAATATCACGACATGATAGAACCACAAGAGCTGGTAGATACATTCTTTAAGAATGAATCCCACAAGAGGAAACTAGAATGGGAATGAGAGCTCATACGAGAAGTTGAAAGGTATGGCACTGCAGAGGGAATACATAGAGAGAGAAAGAGGGAAAATACCTACAATAGCTATGTGGCCATGTTGTATGACATCATTGATAGAGAAAATTCCACTTATGAAGAGGTTGCAGAAAATAAAGAATGGAAGGATGCTATGATCAAGGAATATCAGTCAGCCATGAATAATGATGTCTAGGAGATAGTTCTAAGACCAGAGAAGAAGTATTCTATGAATTCAAAGTGGATATACAAGATCAATCATGCTTCATATGAAAGCATCGAGAAATACAAGGAAATATTTGTAGAAAAAGGATTCCCATAGAAAACAACATAGAATACAAACATAAATTTGCACCCGTGGCAAGGTATGCTTCAATTAGGACCATACTTGTTTTGGAAGAATTTATGAAATGGAAAATACAGGAGATGGATGTCAAGCCAGCTTTCTTGAATGGTGTAGTCAAGGAGGAAGTGTATGTGGAACAACCATTGGGATTTGATACACATGAAAGGAATACCCATGTGTGCAAATTGAATAAGACCTTGCATGAATTGAAATAAGCATCAAGGACATTGTACGCTAGGATGGACAGCTTCCTAATGAGCTTGGGATTTAGTAAGAGTAAAGTGGATTCCAACCTTTACTTGAAGGTGGAAGATGAAATACATGTGATACTCCTACTATATGTCGATGACTTGTTTCTGATAGCCAAAGAGGAACTCATTACATATGCAAGGAGGAGAATTGCTATAGAGTTTGAGATGAAATACCTAGGGATGATGCACTACTTCTTAGGCATGAAGGTGTGGTGGAGTGAAAATGGAATCTTCCTCAGGAAAGGGAAGTATGTAGTGGAGATTCTAAAGAGATTCAAAATGTTGGACTGCAAGGCGGTAGCCACACCTATGGCATCTAACTTGAATCTTCTGAGTGATGCTTCATCTGATTCGGTTGATGCCATAATGTATTGTCAGATGATTGGCTTATTGATGTATCTAATGAATATGAGACCAGATATATGCTTTGCGGTGAACACCGTGAGCCAGTTCTTGATGGATCCAAGACATGTTCATCTGATAGTTGCAAAACATGTTCTGAGGTACCTAAAAGGTATAGTGGATTATGGGCCCAAATATGATGCAAATCACAAGATTAGCCTACATGGTTATGTTGATTCGGAATGGGCAGGTAGCGCCAATGATAGAAAGAGCACCTCAGGTATCTACTTCATTGTGGGATTTGGCATGATATTCTAGTTTAGAAGGAAGCAATCATGTGTGGCACTGAGTATAACCGAGGCTGAGTATGTTTATGATTGTTCGGCTAGCTGCGAGGAAGTGTGGCTATGAAAGTTACTGTCTAAATTATATGATCTCTAGTTATATGTGACTTCTATCTTATACGAATATTAGAGTTGCATGTAGTTGTCGAAAAACCTAGTGTTCCATGACAAGTCGAAGCACATCGATATCAAATTCCACAATATCATGGATATGGTGCAGAGAGAAGCAGTGAAGCTCCAGTACATGGTAACAGAGGAGAATATAGCCGATGTGTTTACCAAGCCTCTAGTGAGATTGAAGTTTGAATACTTTAGAGAAATACCTGGTGTGATCTAGATCAATATCCCTCGAAAGAGGGAGTGATGTATTCCAGCATAGCTATAGAGACAGGTTGTCTGAGTGTAACATCCCAACGAAGTTCCTAGGTTGCTAAGACATAATCAGTCCTATAGGTTATCCTTGGATAAGTCCTGGAAAAGCTCATAGGTTATCCTTGGATGTAATCAGTCCTAATGTGTTCAATGCTATAAATAGCGGATGCATGATATCTCACATGGGAAATGAGATACATTGTCAGAGTGAGAAAAATATTGGTGAAGCAGGATGCTCATAAGTAATCAATCCTGTAGGTTTTCTTTGGATGTAATAAGTCTTGGTGAAGATCGTAGGTTATCCTTGGATGTAATCCGTTCCATGAGAGGTTATTCTAGTGTAAAATGAGACATGGAGTGGTAAGAATGTTACTCGAGTGTAATATGCCCTGTGGGTTGTCCAAGTGTAAAATGAGACCTGGCATGCTACGTAGGTTACTTGGATGTAATACGCCCAGAAGGTTGTCTAAACGTAAAATATACTAGACATAGGTTATTCAGATGTAATAAGTCCTTGAGGTTTACCAGAGAACATAAAAGGTCCTAATGTAGAAGGTTGTTTGGTCATAAATTTCCCTTACATATATATTTATATATATGTGTTCCCATGTTGAGAAGATAAGGTCATGAAGCACGAGAGGTGCACCTAGGTGGTTCTACTGATAGAACAAAGGTTGACCGTGCATATATGTAATGAACTGAGTGTGATCCTAGGCGATTCTCACATAGTAGAGGCTGCAGGTTGTATTAATGATGTGAAAATTATCATGGATTACTACTATGACAAAAGAACGCAGGTTGTCTGCATCTAAATATTTGGTCTTTGTCTTGATTTGTGCAGGGAAAAAGAGATGATTTAGATACGATGAGATGAAGGTTATTGATGTGGCAATTTAAAGAAGGTCCTGAACCGTTCCTACGAGATGGATTTCTCTAGATGTGATTAAGACCTCGATGAGGACTAGGCCTACACCCAGTCAAGAGAGGGTTGGATCTGTATAAACTTCCTATGACTAATAGTATCGATCAATGAAAAATAATAAGAAGACAATGGAAACAACTATGATGATGAATATATTACTCTGAGATGATGACTCTGCGATGAAGACTTGACCAAATGTGTTGATGACTGTGAAGAGAGAGGATACCTTCCCAGTTAAGAGGGAGTGTTGATTTATTTGTAACTTTGAAAGATATGTGGATGTATATTATCATTATATGTTGTTGTACCCCCATTGTGGATGTGTTTACCCCATTTTTGGATGTCTTAATTGTTTCTAGACTTTTAGGTACAACCTCCATTGTAATTCGCGGCAATATCCCCCAATGTAAAATCTTGTAATGCGTATTTGGAGTCTCTCTAGGAGAAGTCGGCCTTGTTATGGAAGACATGTGGGGCCAAGTCTTATGTTTAATCAGTGACTTGAAAGGATATAAATAGGGAGGCTCTCTCCCTCATTCATACACACCTCACACCCTCAAGTTTTCATGAGAGAGAGAGAGACATAGGAGGAGAGATAGATAGTTGTTTAATACTTCTTATTACTGCTTTTGATCATCTTACTATTATGAGGAAGTTTGCGAGGTTTTCTCCTTTATGGTTTCCCAATGAAAATATTTGTGTCTCATGTATATTTTATATCTTAAACATCTTGTTGTACTTGTTATTCTTTTAGATAAGGATCCTATATAATCTAATCAGATCTAAAGAAAAACCATTAGAGGAAATTTCAACTCAAAATGGGCCTTTTAACTTTTATTCAAATTCCATGTCATCATGTGTTAGCCAATGAAATTTCTTTAAATTTGAAA
>LPNX010856932.1:29168-46054 GCA_001517045.1 Pseudotsuga menziesii
TTTGAAATTTCCTCTAATGTAACATATTATATCCCAAGGAAGGATGGTTCTAATTGAGGTGTACCTAGCTACTAGAGAAAAGGTCTCCTCATAGTCGATTCCTTCTGTCTGGGATAATCCACAAGCTACGGATATTTCCTTGTACTTTTCTATACTACCATCCCTTGGGTGTTTTGTTTAGAACATTCATTTCTATTATACCACTAACTTGTGTTTTGGTCTTGGTACTATTTCCCATACATTATTATTTATAATGGATTGGTATTCCTTGACCATTGCATCAACCCACTCCTTCTGCTTTGTTGCTTCTTCAAAACATGTTGGTTCTTTATCAACGAGATCACACATCAAATATACATAACTAGGGTATGGATTTATATTCTTTCTTTCTCTGATGTTTCCTTCTGGGACAACATATCTTTTTGCTTCTTCAATTACTTAACGATCCCAGGTAGATCTTCTCTTTTGGGATATCATTTCATTGAGCAATTTTTCAGGTGTTTGAGGTTCTATCATATCATGATCCCCAGGCATCTAATCTTCTTCTTAATTCCTAACTGGTTTAGGAACTTTTGCATATCTAGGAGTTTCATGCTCCTCTTCATCTTCCTTCTCTTTTCTTTGATTTTCTTTGTATCTTAATCAAAGGTAACATAGTTTTTTAATTCAATTTGATGGTATCGTGGGATATAGATTTGATGAGATTTTCATTGCTCACTATATCCTACAAACAATCCCTTCTTTCTTGAAGGATTCAACTTGGACCTTTTTTTCCTTGGAAATGTGTATGTATACCGGAAAACCAAATATATTTAGGTGACTTACTTCAGGATTTTATCTAGTAAACATCTCTTCTGGAGTCTTATTCCCAAGGGCAGGGGAGATTCTATTCTATACATATATTGTTGTCCTAGGTGCTTCTGTCCATAGGTACATAAGTAGATATTGATCATGTGGCATAGATTTCATAGCTTCCATGATAGATCTATTATTTCTTTATGCCACACCATTTTGTTTTGGATTATAGGCAATGGTGATCTGCCTCTTAATCCTGGCTTCTGCGGCAGTAATTATTGAATTCACTTGATGTGAACTCTTCTCCATTATATGAACTTAATATCTTGATACCATTTTCAAAGAGGTTTTCTACCAAGGCCTCAAAACTCTTTGAATATTTCAAGCACTTCATCCTTCTTTTTCAACAAATTTATCCAAGTCTTGCGAGAGTAATCATCAATAAAGGAAGCATAGTAAACATACCTGCTTAATGAAGTAGTTTGCATTGGCCCACATATATCTGAATGGACAATATCTAAGATGCATTTTTCTTTGTTGACACTGTTTGGATAAGGGTTATTAGTATACTTTCAATTTGCACATCCTTTGCACATTCCTTCATGATTTATCTGAATCTCTGGTAAACTAGTCACATCCTTGCTCATAATTGGAAATGCTTTGTAGTGTATATGAGCAAGCCTTATGTGCCATAGATCACATGGGTTTATGGTACTAGTCATTAATTTTGAATCAAAATGTCCCTTTAATCTATATAGACATCCTTCTTCAACTCCAATTACTACTACATCATCTATGTTTTTTCATTTTTTCCACATGAGAACTTCTCCATCCAGAAAAGAAACTCTGAACCATTTCTTATCTAAGGCTGAGATAGAAAAAAGGTCCTGCTTTAGTCCTCAGACATCCAGGACATCCTTCATCTTCATGGAATTTCTAGTGTCCAACCTATAGGAGGATTCTCCCATTCCTTTGATGGGATATTAGTAATCATCTCCAAGCATTAATTTGTGTGGGGACTCCTTTTGTACAAGACATGGGAGTGAGTCCTTGTAACCTTTCATGTGCTTAGAGGCACCACTATCTACTAGCTAGGTGTCATTCCTTGGTGAGACTGAACCTGTGATTATAGAAATCAAGACATATTCTTCACAAGAGACTTCATCCTCCTTAGTTTTATCTTCATCTTCTTGATCATTTTCTTCAACAGCATGGGCCTGAAATATTTTCTTCTTCTTGACTCATTCTTGTTTCATAGGACATTTTATAGCAATGTGTCCCATCTTATGACAAGTGAAGCATTCATAATTTGAGAAGTATTTCTTTGACTTCTTAAACCCTTGATTCTTTCTATGAGGATGGTCATAACTCTTTCTATCATTCTTGCCTTTGGTATAGACTGCCAAGGATTGATACTCATTTTCATTTAGCTTTTCTTCTCAGGTTGTTATTATTTCTTCTTCTTGAACACATTGTTACCATAACTGTCGGAACTTGGTTAGTCTTCTTCTTGAATAGATTCCTTGGATAAAGGATTCCAAATCTCTTAGAAGAACATTCAAGGTGGTAATTACAACTTCTGCTTCTTCAACCATATCACCAATGGCTTACAACTTCTCTTGTAAAATATGAATGCATGGTTTCTGAATTTTGAGCCCTTACACTTTTGAGGTGATTCCTCAAGTTCATCTTTCTATTGATGTTTCTTCCTTCAAATAGACCATATAGAGCATAAAAAAATTATTTTGGTGTCTCCATTGAGGATACTTGAGGAATAAAGTTATCTTTTATGGAGTCTGTTATCACTTGTGCTAAATTTTGAATAGGCGCCTATGGTAATTGGCTTGTAGAAGGGGGTATAGGAAAAAACATTTTAGTTATGATGATTTTGAGAATCTTGGGAGGTCTTGTCCTTCACCAAATCGTCACATTCGGGAGTCCCCATGGTGCGTGAGCTAGGAGCGAGTGGAGTGAGAAAAATGATGAGAAAAGTTGGCCACCACAAGAATAGTTAGCGTAGATCAGTGGGTATTGAGGATTTCCCAGTGGAGGAGGTGTACAGAAAGTCAATCTATGAGGGCATGTGAAATCCATGGCTTGCTCCATTTCCCAATGATCATAATGGGAGTAGACCAGATATGTGGTGGATACGTGTCTTCATGACAGAAGATGCAAGGAATATAAAGGTGTGTCGAGACCATGATAACTTGAAAGCCTACACATATTAAACAACCTGGATCCCCCAATCAGAAATATCTACAGAGGAGAGTCCTTTTCACCACCCCAACTTGCATGATAAATAAGGCGGAGGGTGGTGGAAAAGTAGAGGAAGGCCCCACGCTTTGAACAGTGGAGATCTAATAAGGATCTGATCAATGACCTTGGTTATTTTCATGACGATAAGACACAGGACAGTTAGAGGGAAAGAGCAATGTGAAATTGTGTAGGGTCCCTCACCTTCGATGGCATATATTTGGCAGGTTAATCAACCGAAAACTTTGATTTGTTTCGCAATGGGGACATGAATGAAGGTTGACCAACGTGCAGACCGTGAAGTGAGGTAGGGTCCACATAGTTGAACGATTGCGATCTAGCATAGAGGAGATATATGACCAGATTCTGTTTCTCTATCTAAAGATGCCAAGGGAAATAAGGGGGAAAGGGGTTGTGAAATGGAGGCGAGTACAAGTCTCGATGGTGGAGATTGAGTCAGGGAGAGATCCACGATAGATAGTGATTTGATTGATTGAACATGCGTGGAGAAAATCATCCTTAATATTTGTGAAATACAGTGCCCCCGTTAAAAATGAATGACAGATATTGAAACACCCTTTTGAGCAAAGGGTTGAAAATGATTCCTCTCGTTGAAACTTGTAAGAAAGAACTGGGGTTGGAATTTTCAGGATTACATATGGACTTCCCATTTCATGAGCCGTTGTGAAGACCACAATGAAGGTCCACAGTTGAAAATCATTCTACTCATACTATATGCAAAGAAGAGGCATTTTGCAGGTGAGTACATAAAGGGCAGAGGTGATGGGTAATCAAAATTTGAGATGCCACTTAAATGGATTTACGACCATAAATAAAATCCATGACATAGATCACTTTCCAAAATCCAAAGGTTTACTGCCTCATGCGTAGGATAACTAGGGGCACCCTAGTGATCAAATGGAGAAAGATAAGTATGGCCTTCACACGGAGTAAGATAATGAAAAAAGAGCGCAAAGAGCAAAGACAATCCGATACCATCACTAGGAGAGGTCGATGAACACCAAATGTCTAGGGCCACATGCCATGGGATGATGAGAATTGAATCTAGAGGTCACTTTCGTAGTCGATAGCAGCTCGTCGTAACAAAAAAGGGCGGCCCGATTGGTACCTCCGCATCAAAATTAGAGTCGAAACCCATGTGATTATGCGTGTTGTCATCATGCTACTTGGTGATGGCATGTGTGAAAATGTGATAGGACCGTTGTTGAGTTTGACCACCATACCCTTTATAAGCACCACATCTGGAGCCATTCAAAGCTACAGACTAGGTAAATGTTGAGGAGAAGCGAAGTTGTTTGAATATTACTTGGCCGAGAATCTTGAGAAGTTCTGGAAAAAGGCATGTGATGGTGTTTCTTCTTGAGAAACATGTTTATCAAGGTATTCTATTAGCCAATGGGAGCCACTCCAAAAGTATTTTATTCCTGGGTTTTCATGCTAAGAGGGCTCCAACCATCATGGTAAAGATGTTCATTACATTAGAAACATTTCTCGACGCCTGTAAGGTTGATGGAAGGATACTCATCACATTAGAAAAACCTTTTGAGGCTGGTGAGGACAATGTTGTCCTAATAAAATCCAACAGCCCCATGGAAGAAGTTCCTAGGGTATTTAGTCAGATGGGTATCCTGTTGAGACCTCCAAATGGGGCCCTAGATGCCATTGTTGTGGTACATAGTATCCATGGCTACAAACGAGTGGTTTGAGCGAATTCTCGTACAGGGGAAGAAAGTAATGAATGGATTTGTCATCATTGTCGTTGATTCATAATTCCAACTAAATCGGGGGTGATGACGAATCCAAAAAGGAGTTGCACTGACATAGCTAGTAGGAAGGACCCGCTTGCAGCAGAAGAAACGTACAAGAATGACAAGCCTACTAAGGAGTCGATACTATCAACCTATGGGACGGTCTTCACCTAGTCTATGCATATAACCATGTTATCATTAGACATATATACCGAATGAGAAGCCAAACAGAGAAGGAACGCAAAAATCCATGCCAGATGTGAACACAGGAAGAACATGCTTCTAGAACACAAAAGAGACATAAAAATCAGAAGCATGAAAGGTTGTGGTACCAATTCCATCCTATATGGCATAATGTGCACAAGAGGAATAATATCATTAGCATAGTTCTGAAACATCACTATCAAAGCAAGCGAGATTGCATTCAAATGTCGTAGTATCATTCCGATCTAGCGTGCCCGATGTATCATATTGCCTATTTTCATAGTAAATCGTGGCAAATTTTCCACTTTAGGTAGTTTGTTAGGATTTGACATGATTTTCCCGAGATAATCCCATTTTTTGTAACCTATTTTGATATCCTATTTTTGGGGTGGATAGAGGTTGGATTGACTTTCATTTTTTAGGCCTCAACGCCGGTATTGTAGCTCTGCAAGTGTTTTTGGGAGTAGTAATTAAAAATGCTTCATTGCAGTTATGAAATCCATCACAATTTCTGTATTTAGTTTGTTTTCTCTATTTATGCCATTTTCTACATGTGTTATTTTCTACAAAAATGCTTTCTAGTTGTATGAGAAGAATTTGTTTCCTTTAGCGCTCATTTTGTGAGATGTAGCATTCGTTATGTTTTTGTTATGGTGGTTATGGAATTCATCCATAGTTAGATCCTCCTTATTTTCCATTTCCCTTATCATGTTATTCTGCTAAAATCATTGCAAGGGATTCATCCATATATAGGTGCCCCTTGTCGTGTTGGTATTTTCTCTTTCCTCCTACCATCGCTTAAAGATATTTGGCTGAATGTTGCACTTACTTTGCCTCATAATACATAAGAGAAAAGAATTGTTCATCATTTGTTGTAATGTCCTTGAATGTTTCATACTGTGACTCCATCGCCCATTGATTTTGATATTTGTTTATCTTTCAATATTTAATTTAGAAATAACCATGTTACCAGCAAAAATCTAGTCTTTTGCATGGTTGTTTAAAGAAAAATGTACATGTGAATGCTAGCATGACAATGAGAGAGCCCTCTCTGACTGCATTGGATAGAACACAGTCTAAAGTTGGTTTGAAATGGTTACCCCTGTGACTTCCTACTGCAATCATAGGAAAATTACAAGGTGCTAACATCATGGCGCCATTGCTGGGGACCGAAAGAGCAAATAATACATGAGAAAAATGGCATTGCTTAGTTCTACGACCTAGTTTAGTAGCCAATACTAGACACATATTAGTTGTATATGATCTGGCGACTCTACTCAAGACCTTACAAGGAAACTTCACTGGGAACACTGAATGCCCAGAAGCTGCAAATATTTTCAAAGGTTCCATGGAAACTCCACTAGGGAAAATCAGCCCAATATATCAAATCCTGGAAGGGCATGGTGAAAAATTAGGTACTCTGTTGTTTTTCTCCAAGATATATTGTCCTTCTTGGTACATCTTTTCCTATCTTTCCCTGGGCTAACCAAATTGTTTTTCAAATATTTGTCGCGCTTAGGGAATTTGAGGAATTTTTCAGGCCTCCGTTGTATGATCAGTATGAGGACGACTACTCAGATGATGAAGGTCCTAAATGGTATATTTCATCAAAGATGAAATGCATAAGGGAGGGAAGGTTTTGGATTCTGGAATTTGGAGTGAAGAAATGGGCCCCTCAGCCAAATGCTGTTAGGAAAATCCTTTGCATGAGGGTTTTCAATAACAACTTGACAGTATGCATGGGAAGTTATAGTTGGAGCAACAATCATGGAGCCAACAAATGCCAAGAGAAGTTCAATATAGACATGTGTTTTATGAACCAGTGGTTGAATACATGGAGTAGTTTTGTCATGAAGGGTGTATAGAATAAGTTTCAAAAGGGTGTCATGGCCCAGTGACTACACATGTGGAGAAGCATAGAAGTGAGAATGGTAGGTTATGTCCAGTAAGGATCATATTTTCAACCATAGCCTCTTCTTATTCAGCTCATCATTGTTGTTTTCAGTCAAGCATGGAGGGAGAATCTGCATGTGGGATCATTTGCTTGATTGGATTCACCGGAAGTCAGGAGTTACTTGACTGGGAATTGATGCTCACTAGGTAGGGTAGGTAGAAATGAATAAGATCGGCATGGCAAGCATTTCCTTTAAGAAAATTATTTCATTTTATTTTTATTATCTATTCGGTTTTTGTTTTCAGAGCACGCTGGGAAGTTTTTAGGAAATAAATGGAAACCATCCCCATGGATCTGACACATGATATACGTAGGTTCTTTGCTACCTCATAGGGAGGATAACATCCATGAGTTAAGGCTGTTGTTATCACTTGTCCTAAATTTTGAATAAGAGTCTACGGTAATTGGCTTGGAGAAGGGTGTATATGCAATTTTTTTTTGGGTTTGATGATTTTGAGAATGTCGGGAGATCTTTTCCTTCACCAAATTGTCAAATTCAGGACGCCCCATTGTGCATGAGCTAGGCGTGAGCGGAGTAAGATAAACGATGAGAAAATTTGACCACCGCAAGGACATGTAGCAAGAACAACATGTGTTGAGGATTTCATAGTGGAGGAGGTGCACATAAATTTGAGCTATGAGGGTGTTTGAAATCCATGGATCGTTCTGTTTCCCAACAGTCATGATTGGGAGCGGACTAGATCTATGGTGGATACACATCTTCATGATGGAAGATGCAGAGAATATAAAGGTGCACTGAGATCATGATTTCTGGAAGGGCCTACACATCTTAAATGACCAAGATCCCCCCAAAATAAATATATATGGAGGAGAGTCCTTTTCATCTCCCCAACTTGTATGATAAATAAGGAGGAGGGTGGCTGTGAAGTGGAGGAAGGCCCCACTGCCACATTCCCCGAATTTTCAAAAACATTTTATGATTAAGCAGACATTATATTTTATTTTTATTATAAAGCTATGATTATTGACCAAGTGGGGTCAAGGATGATTGTAAATAATTATGTTGAATATTTTATTAGTCAATAAATAAAATATGAGAAAAACATCTTAAGGAGGCTATTGAATGAGTGTCTACTGGTCACTAGGTGGAATAGACTAGGATGAGATAAAACTGACACATGGAAACATCCTCAACCAATTATAGCTATTGTAGGGGGAAACTTCCCTAATTTTGTGGTCATGTTCCCCAAGAAAGTGGAACAAGAGTAGGTGGCTCATTAAGTGAAAAAATGACCAAAATACCTAGGCATGCTTATAATTACTTATCGAATTCAACAGGTGGTTGTTCAATCTTTACTTGTGAAATTTCTGAAGAGAAAAGTGTGCACAAGAGATTTGATGGAGGGGAAAGGAAGAAGTGGTTTGAGGGTGAAAGTTGTTTTACAGAACTACTGAAGCTGTTTCATTGAGTTCTTTTACTGCAAAAGGCAGAAGTATTATTGTCGAATACTTTTGTAGAGTTTCAAGGGTTTTATATCCCATCCTCTCACCCAGTGCGTGGAACGAGCTCTTTAGGATTTTGTCTCCTCTACAAGTTGTCATGTTCTAAAATGTTATTTTATTTTACCTTATGAAAGTATCAATACTAGAATGAATGAAGTTAAGATAGATTTACTATTATAATTGGACAAATTGTTTTCTGCAAATTGGACGGAGTAAACCTGTTTTTAGTTTTAAAAGTTTACTAGTTTAAGTTTATTGAATAAATGTTCTAGGATTAGGTTTAATTGATTAATTAATGAAATACCTTCCTGTATTTTTCCACTCTCCTTAACACGAAGTACTCTACTACATTAGGTGTTTTAAAAGAATGAGTATATCAAGTTAAGATGTGTATGAAATCTGTTTATTTAGAAATATTTTACTATTGGTTTATTTTTGGAATGATAGTAAAAATCCCTTAATCCTAGAATCCTTTTCAATTCATATATATTTATAAATGTTTCTTTTAAATACTTTACAAAATTTGTAAATTAAATATTACTACACAGCTTTGCAACTGTGTTTAAAATAACACATCATTAAATTCCTTCTCCAGGATTTAAACATATAAATATATATATTTATAAACTACTATAGAACACTAAAAAAAGTTGGTAGAATAACTTTATACTTTACAAATAATAAATTGTAAATATGATAGTAAAATACATAATACTAATAAATCATTAAGTTAACTACTTTCACAAAGAACACCAGTAATATTATAAATATTATAAATGCTAAGCAGTAAAATAATAAGTAAATCAATGCTATAAGATATAATTATATTAACTATAAAAAATAAAAAATAAATTGTTAGCATAACCTTCATCCATAATTCCATTAAAGATAAAGAATTCCTCTTTTTATCCGAACCACTCACTTAAAACAAAAGTAAGAACTTATATTTAAACTTTTCATATTTACAAGTTAAAGAAAATTATTCTAACTATTTTCCAAATGGTTTAGTTTAGTTACAGTTGTCACTTTTTCAACATCTAGATATAATCAGATTTTTTTATATAATTAAAAATAGAGTATAAAAGAGATAAACAATCATTTTAATACTTTAAGGATCAAGATAACCATAATCATGTTAGGGTTACAAGTCGAGCATTTAATTGAGAAAGTATCTCCTAATATGCTATCTTGTAACACAAACAATCTTTCATAAAAACCTTAAATAATCTTTTACAAACATATATACAAACTATTTTAATAACAAATAGATTTACCATTTAAAAACCTTAATTAAAAACAAAAACTCAAGCTTTTCTTTATAACAAAGTTTTTATAATAAATATCTTTTTCACACAATGTATTTGTAAAACCAAAAGGAACCCTTAAGTTACATTATCATCATTTCGAGTCTTGGAACCGAAAGGAAAAATAAAACTAGAGCCATTTTACATTTCTTTCAAACAAAGCATATGACCGAAGTAATTATCACATTCTAAATTAAAAATTAAAACTATAAGATTTTTCAAAACCCTATTGTATCCTTCAACAACTTAACATAGTAGTCCTAGAGCCATACGACTTCTTAACAAAATATCAAAGCAACCAAAGAATAGACACGACCGTGAAACTTTCCATCAACGCGGTATTGTGTTTTCTCACACACCCTCGTCATCATGCCCCTACATATTACTGAAGAAGGGAACCTCAGGGTTTGAAGCCGAGGCTTACCCGAGTCATCATGCTAGAACCTTGAAATTCGAACCTTGAAGTCTACAAGTAAATATTTCCACCTTTGACTCTGCATTTGAGCAAGCTTTCACCTATGGCCAAGAACATTCAAATAGATTCAAGCAGTTAGTTTTAAGCTAGATTATTCTTATAGAAAACAAAGTAGTTAAACACTTGAAGCTTTCAAAAACATACGCAGAAAATAATAAAGAAAAATAGAAAGAATTACAATTACAATTCATGAACCTATGGCTGCGATGAAAAACAATTTTGACCCACTTTGTCAATGCCTGCAGCTTACCAAAATTATCTCAGTTTGAACGCCGAGATCTAAAACCCTTCTATTCACAGTAATGGTGAAAGACTAGAACATAAAATCTGCATTTACCATGACTAAAGGAAAGTATTGAACTTTGGTACAAACCCTAGGTCGTCAACCTACTAATAAATCATCTAACTTGGAGTCTACCACTTTGGCAAGTGACACATTTTTAGACTGGTGAACGCCTCCTTCAGCCTGAAAACCAACTTTTGCTTCAGAGGCCGAGAAGGTTGAGATCCTGTCTGCTCTACCCTCCTCTCCACCTAAAATTAGCAAAACAATAATAGATTCAAATGAGATTTTAGGGTAAGGGTTGATTTTTATATGCTTAGGGTTTTTGCACTAAACCTCCCTCCTTGAACTCTTGACATGTGGATTCCACCAACTAGAATATATTTTGGGTTTGGCTATAGTACAAACGATGCGTTAAACTCTACAAAAAGGATGTATGTTAATACTATTACATAATTTATGATATACTAAGTATTTCATGTAAACAAAAGTTGGTTATGGTAATAGTTTATGCAAATATGTTGGAGTTTAGCTAGGATAACAATTTACTGCATACACCGTTTAGGCATAATATAAATAATTTGGATTTATATATATATATGTTTAGGTTAAGCACATATGTTGACTTGTATTTGAAGTTTCATTCCAATACACAAAGAACATACATCAATTGGAATTATATGATTAGAATAAGTTTCTTTAAATATAATTATTATATAAACACTAAACCATAAAATTGATGGCAAAATTTAGAACTTAGAATTTATAAGTCCTAAACTAATATAATATTCATAGATATAAAATATATGGAAAGAAAGTAATTTTTTAGTACCTTCAATAACCAAGAGTTGGATTATTTTTACACTACATCACACCTATAGCTTAGTTATAAAAATTAGATGAGTTCTCTAGCAATTGTTTTTTCTGCTGTTGAGCTAAATAATCTTGATTTTGAAACTCGAAGTAAAAATATTACATGTAAAAGACCTATAAAAACATCATTTTTCTGCATTAGCTTTAGACATCCAAGTAAGCCTCGAGTAAAACCAAAATCCCCTTCAATAAACAAAAAAAAAAACTTTTAGAACCATGTATTGACTAGAAAGTAAATAGTTGATCTGAATGCATACTTCTCTAACTCGTTAACTTTTTAGACTGAATTTTCAACGCATTTTGGATGTTGTTAGGAACAAATGTGTTTTACATTAATAAGGATTTATGTAGTTTCTCATATTAGTTAGTATAAGATGTTAACTATTAGTTGTTAAACTGAAATATTTAGGCGACAACATAACTTTTAGTGTCACATGGAAAAAATTTAAATTTTTATTAATTTTTGGTATGTTACACCCACGCTTTGAACAGTGGCAATCTGACATGGATCTGATCAACGGCCCTTGATGTTTTCGTGATGAGAAGACGTAGGACGCTTAGGGGGAAAGAGCAATGTGAAATCACAGAGGGTCCCTCGCCTTCGACGACAGAGATTCAGAGGGTTACTAAAGCGATGACTTTGATCTATTTTGCAATGGGGACATGCACGAAGGTTAACCAACATGTAGATCGCGAAGCAAGGTAGGGGCCACATAGCTGAATGATTGCGATCTAGCATAGAGGAGATCTATGGCCAGAGTCTGTTTCTCTATGCGAAGATGCCAAGGGAAATAAGGGGGAAAGGGGCGTCGAAACAGAGGCGGGTATAAGTCTCGATGGTGGATATTGAGTTGAGGAGAGGTCCATGGTGAACAGTGATTTAGCTAATTGAACATGCACAGAGAAAATCACCCTCAAGATTTATGAAATACGGTGCCCCTATTAAAAATGAATGACATATATTGAATACCCTTTCAATAAAAGGGATGAAAATGATTCCGCTCATTGAAAGTTGCATAAGAAAGAACCGAGGTCGGAAGCTGCAGGATTGCATATGGATCACCCATTTCATGGGCCGCTGCAAAGACCAAAATGAAGATCCACTATTGAAAACCAATATTCTTCTCATCCTAGATGCAAAGATGAGATGTTTTGGGGGTGAGTACGTAAAGGGAAGAGGTGATGGGTAATCAAAAGTCTAGACGCCACTTAAATGGATTTACAACCATAAATCAAATCCATGGCATAGATCACTTCCCGAAATCCAAAGGTTTACTACCACATGCATAGAATAATTGGGGGCACCCTAGTGATCAAACAATGAAAGATAAGTATGGCCTTCAGACGGAGTAGGATAAGTAAATAGAGGCATAAAGAGAAAGAAGAATCTGATACCGTCACTAGGAGAGGTCGACGAATGCCAAATTTCTAGTCCACATGCCATGGGATGAATGTGAGTTGATAAGAATTGAAGCTAGAGGTCACTTCTGTAGTCGATAGCATGATGTCGTAAATAAATTCATTTCTTTCCTAATTCTAGACTTGTGACACACTGCCTTTGGGAAACCCTACCTTTTACTTCAACGGGTTAAATTCAACCGTAAATTTTGTGATGATATTTTACTGTGATAGGAGAGCATGTGAGCGACTAGTGTGAGACATGTCTATGTGTGATAGACTTGTGTCTAACAAGCTCTGCTTTGGCAGACAAGTGTGCGACATAATTCACTTTTCTTCAAAACACCTTTTACGGAATTTTGTCTCGATACAATTCTTTCTCGATAGAGACCTACTTGACTTCTCTTATACAAACAAGTGTGCGATAGACTATTGATTGCGACCAAATTCCATTTCGACGGGATCACACTTAGAGAAACTTTATAAAAGGATATTTCTTTAAATTATAATATGAAAAACACTTTTCACGTTTTGTAACTTGGGATGAAACTCAAGAAAATTGTATTGTGACAAAATCACAGTAACATATAACTTAGAAATATTAAGTAAGACTTCCGTCGAGCACTCCGAGGTAAGAAACTATGACTTCCACAAACAACAAATGTAAACAACATTCACACAACTAAGTTTGAAGGATATGTGCAACATAAATAAGACATGCAATCAACCATAAACTATGGGTTTATATATTGTCTCCATATAGAAAATGAACTACATCCCCACTTACAAACCTAGAAATATACAAGGATGTTTCACCTTTTTGCAGATCTTTGGGTCTCAACACATGAGCTTGAGCTCTCAAAATATTCTCATATCTTTTATTCTTCTCCTTTCTCCCTCAAACTCCTTCTTTTTCTCTAATCTCCATCACATTGATTTACAATATTCTTCTTCTACATATACAGAGACTAAAATTCCTTCTCTTGGAATATACCAACTACAATTAATGACTGTAATTAATTTCTACCTAAAAACTTGAATTCAAAAATACAATTCGGATTCTTAAATATGATAAGACGTCAACTCCTCAACCTGGAAGATATACTAACCAAAAATGTACTTCTATGGAGTGATGCATAGAAGTACGAGTATTTAATATTTCCAACAATATATACAATCAAATGCCAGTAATTTGTTGTTTTATCTTCTTCTTTCACCTTTGCTTTAGTCATATTATTTCATTCAAATTCACACTTGCCATGGCCTCTAAGATTTCATGTAGAAAATGCTATGCACATGTTTAGTTAATAACACAATCTCTTCAACTTGCATCTTGCACATACATACTTTGTATATTGCATGATTGTTATTTTTGTTCAAAAATGCAGACCAAGGATGTATAAAAAACATTCATATTTAGATATAAAAAATTTGCATTCCAAAAATTTCATTCACAACCTTCTAATCTTTTTTTTCATCCTTCTTTCCATTGTCCTATTGGAAAGTGTGATAATTATAACTCCAAAAACTTTAGAAGTTGAATAACAATACATAATTGCACATTATGATAGATATATGAGAATAATTATAATTGACTTCTAATATTTTCTCTAACACAAATATGAATAAAACTAATGTTTATTTTAACCCTTCTCCATTCATTGGTTAGTAATGAAGTATATATTCCATTCTTTAAACAAAATTCATTTTTTTACTTTCTTGAATAAAGCCTCCACTCATGGAAAAAAACGATCATCCATGTTGAAATTCTTGGACCCTTTCAAAAATCGATCATATCCAATGTGCTATTGCAGGTGACTCAATCTTGTAACTACAAAGACAATGAACAACAACAAAAAACATTCACTTATATGATAATGATAACGACTTATGCACTAAACAACTAATAAAACAACCTTCATTTTATCTCATGCTTTAACATAGGTTGTTTTTTCTTTTTTGAATATGGACCAGCTACATGCATTTTGTAGTCACAATGCATGTTATTGTAGATATTCCACCTTACCTCAGCATTCGATATTTATAAAACAACATGTAATCATATCTGGTTATTTTATTTATTTGTCATTCCTAAAAGTCTGCAGGTATTTTTCCTTTGTATTTTGACTAGAAAATAAAACTTGCTATTTTAAAAAAATTTCTATATATTTTTCTTCTCATTCTCATTCCCTTTGAACCACTATGAATTTCCTTCTCATTTTCAGTCTCTTTCATTTCTGGTCATTTTTTTTATGATTCTACTATTCACTAGGTTGAAAATAATGGTTATAAAGGATTCCTAGTTTCCTTTCCCTATTCTTGAAACAAAGACATTCTCATATGATGCTTAGTTGCCCCTCATCTTACTTAAAAATCATATTCTCTTCTTAGCTATAAATATTGTCTTTAACAAATGTAAATGGTTATTGAATTATTTCATATCCATTGAATGGTTCTTCTTTCAGCATTGAAGTCTCTTTTCCTTTTCTCCTAGATAAATGCCAACATTTAAAAAAAATTCACCTTCTTCAATTATAGATTAAGCATGTATTTAGAAAACTTGCATTATTTTCCATTCCAAAACATTTTCCTATAAATATACCCAATCTTAATTGGGTTCTCGTATTTATGCCTTCCTTTCACCTATCCTACAGTGCACATAGTTCAACAACATTTTTTAATGTTTTAACTTTAGTCATGCTTTCATATTCTTTAAATACTTGAAAATTTTCAAACCCTTTAGATACTTCAACTATTGCACTCTTTTCTTCAATCCATTTCCACTTGTCTATTCCTAAAATCATTTCTTAGAACCAATGTAATTGCAACCCACAGAGCTGCAATGTCGAGGACAATTCCACCTCGTGGATCTTGTTTTTTTGCTCATATAAGAATATGTTCACTTGGTGCATATTCTAGTATGTATTTATTTAATACCTTATTCCAATAAGAACAAGAATTTTTCTTAGGTTCAATTATAAAAGACTTAAAAAAGTCTAGATTGCATTAAAATTATTGTTTGGTTTTGGGAGAATTCGTCGTGAGATTTGATATTTTTTTTTGTGCTTCCTTTCAAGTCCAAAAGTATCTAAGTGGGTATATTCATTTTCTTGATCATACTCTATATATGATCTATTCTTATTACCTCGATATGAATGATTGATAAGTCCTTACTCCTCATGGAGTATAGCAATCACGTGCTCACCATTTTTCATTAAATTGCTTTTCTTTTAATTTTAAGCTAATGTTAAATAAGGTTTTCTAAAATTTTGATATTAAAATGATTTTTCTAAATATTAAAAATATTTTTATAATTTTTGCAAATTATATTACTTAAATTTCTAATTGGTGTAGCACAGAGATTTGACTATTTTCCCCTTATATGTGTTTTTTTTATAAAATTATAAAAATAATAAAAATGGAAAGAAAAAACATAAACATGACAAGTAAATGTCATTCTTGAATGATATGATATGAAATAACATCATATGCCATTTAAATTTTAATAGGATAGAGAATTGTGGCTTATAGGGAAACACAATTTGATAATCTGAATATGATAACTACATATCAAGAGCGATATTATCCTCTTCCATCTTTGGACTAAGATAGGTTTCTATAATGTTGAAGTTGTGGATTCATGCCTACTATATCTAGATGCAACATTCATGATAATCCAAGAAAATATTGGTTTAGCTCCACATCTAATTCTAGAAACCAAGATATCATATGTAAGTAAGCGACATACTGGCCAGTTCTAACAAATCAAATTGCAAAGTTAATTGCAGAAATCCCATGCCTTGAGCTATCCTAAATGAAATATTCACTCTAAAAAGCCAAGCCAAAAGTGATTTCTTGTAATTCATTCCCATCCCTCTCCCTCTCCTCCTCTCTCCCTCTATCTCCCTCTCTCCCTCTTATTACTTCTCCCTCGCTCCCCCTCACCATCCCCGTCACCCTCCATCTCTCTCCATCTCTCCCTTACCTCTCCTTCACTCCCCCCTCTCCCCCTCCATATTCAACCCCTCCCCCTCCCTCTCGACCCTCTCTCTCTCTCCTCCTCCTCCTCCTCCTCTCTCTCTCTCTCTATGTCTCTTCCTTCCTCCACGTACGA